>JAJHUR010069579.1:1001-23119 GCA_027495735.1 Lutjanus campechanus
AGGTGGCCATATCTTACACATTGCTCCTTTAAAGCCATGTCACTAGTAACTAGTGTGAAGATGTAATTGCCTTTCTTTGTAAATACAACTTCATGCCCTGAAGTCTCAAATATTTATTTTTTCAATTATTGGGGGATTTTTGGACTTTTGGTTGCAAGCAAGCAGACTGGCAGCCCTGTATTCACTGTGATGTTACTAAAAGTAGCATGTGTTTAAAAAAAATGCCTCAACTGCATTGACATTTTTACATCTCTGTCCAAACTTGGTGAACGTGGCTGTGAAAATGGGTCTCTGTAATTGCTCTAAAATGAGAAAAATGAGAGAAAAACTGTCCTTGAATGTGTAACTTGTTTGGTGAAACAGCTCATTCATTATTTTGAGCTATGGGAACGTAATGAATGAATGAATGGCCCTGTGAAATCAAACTCAAAACACTGTCATTATAACTGCTTCTGACATATATAAATATATATGTATGTTTTAGATAGAGAGATATAACTTGTGGAGATAAATGGTACACCAGTCCTTTATTGGAGTGCATGTGCAAGAATGCAATGCTGAGTGGAGATCATTTGAATGGTTTTAGATGTTGCCTGCTGCGGTGCCTTGTTGTATCCAAGAGCCAGGTCCAGGAATGTGGAGACCTGTGGTCCCAGCGATTCAGTCCGCTGACAAAAGACAGTTGGGATGCTATTATTAGTGCCACTATCCATATACACTTATACCAGTCTGCAATTTCAAAACCCTCTTTTGTTTCTCTAATCCCCAAAATATCTTTTATGCTGCGGATCATATAGCCGAAGGGGAATTTTAAGACTCCTGCAAGTGACTGTGTGAACTCTGAATATGTTTATGACTTGCAGCTATAATACCAATAAAGATGTCTATTATTGTAGAAATTTGTGTGATTTTTTTTCCTCTTTTTTTACACTTGGATTTCCTTCGTTGAATTATGACGACTGTGTTTCATCAAAGCTGTCAGCAGGAGGGATGATGTTAGGATTTCAAGGCTCTCTGAGCCATGAAAGGCAAAGTTTCCTCCTCCTCCTGAACTTTCTATAAATACACTCAGAAGTGATTCCTGTAATAATCATTATAATCTGTCAGAATAAACATTAAGGACGGAGAGCTGTCACGGCTTTGATACTCTACTATCAAGTGGCTAAAAGTCCCACTCAATGGCCGTTATCCTGCAGAGCATCAAGAAAAGGGGGATCAAAGGCTCTGCAGTCTGGCCCCCAAACAGAAACACCCCTCCCCCACGTTTACCATACCACCTGGGGAGGTGGGAATGACCAGGGACGTCGCATTCCAAAACTATAGTGAAATCATTGCATGACAAAAAATATAGGGAATAATATGAGACAATGATTCCTGACAAGATGCTATACAGAAAGAAGTATTATCCCCAGACTGCACTCATGGGGTTTGATTATAGAAAACAGATTTCCTGCAATATTTAGCTTATTCATTGGTCTCCTCTGGGTAAATAAGAGTAAACTGTCAGTTGAAATACAATGCTAATGCCAACGAGAATCTTTTACCATTGAATCATTATTACACAGAGTATTGCACAATTGAAATATTGCACAAACTTATTTAACTTATTGTGCACTGTAAAAAAAAAAATCATACAGGAATTTTAAGTAGAATAAACTATCTTTTCTCATTAACTTGATGTGGGTACAGTTTTATTTAATGAGTTGAATTAGTGTACTGTACAGAGTTTAATCAACTCATCAAATTACACTTCTAAAGAAACATGATCAGCACAGTGACAGGCTTCCAAGCATCCTTTGCTTGAGAGTTAAAACTCTCCTGAGGCCTTTCTTTTTTTTTGATAGTTTGAAGAAAATATACATGATGAAAACTTGCCTTGTCTGTAATATTTGTTTTCACAATAATGAAAATACTGCAAACCATGATGGAGGTTGGTATTTAAGTTAAGTAAGTTAATTAAACAGCTAATTAATTTGTCAAATGTTAGAAATGTTTCGTCAGTGTGACTGAAGAGTTGTTGGTTGAACTTAATTGCTTAAGCATGTTGGACATGTTTTCTCAAGTACAACTTAAGTTTATTTGACTAGAAAAAATAGTTTTGAGTCTTTACAAAATTACCACAACTTGTTTTTTCAAATTCAGTCAACTCAAAATTTTAAGGCAGCCTGGACACTAACTTTTTTAAAGTTAACACAAATGGTTTATTTTTACAGTGTAATATTTTTTGATTCCAAGTAGAGCCCAGCCATACTGAATTTCTGGGTCAGACGCCCATACTGATATTACAGAGTACAGAAAATTCAAGCATCGATATATCGGCTGATATTGTTTTTTAAAATATGAAATCCAAGATGAGACCAGGGCACTAAACATTCACTGGTGTTTTTGGAAACAAAAACCAAAACAATCTGCATCATGTTCTGTAAAAACAAATCAGACATGGCGATACCGATATAGACCATATAGCTGTGCTTCGCCAGTATGGAGCTAAAAATATCGACAAACTAATATATCTGGCTCTGATTGCAATACAATCAGAACAAAGTTTGGCTTCCATATCTATATTTGGGCTCAGGTATACGAACGGTAACATAGGCCAACGTCATTGAATCCGTATGATCATATTTGGCTGCACAGTTGCAGGAGTAAATCTGAGGAAGAGAAAGAACTGAGAGCTCAGCCACTCTCTCCTCCTCCTCCTCCTCCTCCTCCTTCTCCTCCATCTCTCCTGCCGCTGGTGTCTCCTTCAGGCTGAGGGGAAGATCTGGAGGATCCGGACAGGGCGCAGGCAGGAGAGAAGCCCCTCCCCGCAGATCATCACACAAGACGATGGTCCTTTTAACTTCATTGTTGCAGGAGAAGCGACGCCCCGCTTTGCCACGGCTGAGGATCAAACACCCCCTCTGATCAGCACGACCCCCAGTTTTGTTCTCATGGAAATCAGAGCCTGCCTCCCGGCCACACTTTCCGCACACATGCAAAGTTGAGGCGCATTCCCGGCCGGGACGACACATGATGATGATGATGTCCTGGAGGAGCTGATCGTTTTCGGTTATCCGTTTTCTTTTCTGCGTGTTTCTTTTCGCTCCCGGACCTGTACACTTCTCTTCTCCAACATGTTGGATTTGGCGCAGCGCATTGTGTTCTGCGCGCTGATCGGCTCCGTTTACGCGTCGTGCCCTCCGCGCTGCGAGTGCTCCGAGGCGGCTCACACCGTGAAGTGCGTCTCCAGAGACCTGCGAAGTATCCCCACCGGGATCCCCGGATACACCAGGAATCTGTTCATAACCGGGAATCAGATCAGTCAGATCGGTCCGGATTCTTTCAAAGGTTTGGAGAATGTGACCAACCTGTCTCTGAGCAATAACAGGTAAGACTCTCCTGCGCGCTTTTCTTGTGAATGTAATAAAAACCAAACAAAACAAATGTTTTAATTAAGATAGTTTGAAGAACAGTTTGTCTCAGAAGTAAAATACTGTCATTAGATAGTCTTCATTGTTCCAGAAATGTAACAGCTGAGCAGATTTCAGGATTTTGGTTAAATGCAGGGTAAGGCAGTAACTAACGATTTTCTTTGTCATTGATTCATCTGTGGATTTCTCCATTAATTGATTAGTTGTTCAGTCTATAAAAAAATGTTTGTCAGTGTTTCCCAATTCCCAAAGTGAAGTCCTCAAACGTCTTCTGTCCAGAATCCAAAGATATTTGGTGGGCTGAAGAAACCAGACAATATTCAGATTTTAGAAGATGAAATCAGAGAATTTTGACCTAAAAAATGTCTCACACCGATTAATCAACTTTCAAAATAGTTGACTAGTTTAATATTTGACAAATAATCAATTTACTTGATTAATCATTGCAGCTGTAATGCAGGGTTTGGTCAGATTACTTTGAAATGAAGCCAATTACTGATTACAAACTACATGGGAATTTGTGCAATCAGCAACATAATCAGTTGAATTACAAAATTTAACCTAATCAAAATGCTTTTTGGATTGCTTTAAATTCCATACAGAAAATATTGCACGTTATACTGGGGAAAAAAATAGTTGATCTGATGTTCTTTTTTCTTAATAAACATCTCAAAACATTTTCAGTGCAAACAAATTGCATTTTTGCACGGAATTCTTTTCCCTCTTGCCACGTTCACCACAAAGTGCAGCACTTGTCAAAGAAACCCGGTAAATCAGATGTGCTTTTTGTGAGTTAATAGAGCAGTGGTTATCATGAAAAAGTTTTATAATGTTAAAACTGCCATATTTTAAAGATGTAATCAAAATGTAAGTAAGTAATCACTGACAGTGTAACTATAATCCAATTCCACATTTTCCAAATGTAATCTGGGCTGATTAGAGTTGCCTATTTTTTGTAATCTAATTACATGTACTCCATTACTACTAGGGTTGTTCCAATGCCAGTATCAGAAAATACCTCAGATGCTGCTTAAAATGCTGGTATCAGTATTGGAGAGTATGCGAGGCTATGCAGCGATCTGATACCAGGTCATTTATTAACCCCGAATCGGCACTCTGCTACTTCCCCTTTTTTTTTTTTATCCCAGGATGGCAAAATCATGTTCTATGGCATTCATTCTCTGTATGTATTTGCTCATGTTTTACAAAGGGTTGAACTAGAGCCATGGCATATCCATACAGGGTTAGTATTATATAGCTGTTAAAAAAAACAAAAAACATTGACATCCGATCGGTACTCAGTGTTGGTGGATATGTAAAGTTCAGGTATTGGAATCGTTGTTAGGAAGGAAAAAGTTGTATAGGAACATTTCTAGTTACATACCAGCCCTTTATATGACACTTGAAACAGGAGCATTGCAGGCTATTAACTAAATTAGTCATGTTTGTATGTCTGGAAACATCAGTCCTTTGCTCTTGTATGTGATTTGAAAGTGACAATGTCAATTTCTGGGTCTCCTCTAATCCAGAATTTCCGAGGTGGAATCTCACACCTTCGCCGGACTCCGCAGCCTTCGCTCTCTTGACCTGAGCAACAACCAGCTGGCGGTCATCCACCCCGAGGCATTCACCGTACAGAATCAGTCTCTGCGAGAGCTCAACCTGAGCCGAGCCCTCTACAACCACACGTCGGTGATGGACTTGGCCACCTCTCTCCGCTGGAGCTCCCTGGGGACCCTTCGGGGCCTGGACCTCTCTGACAACAGCCTCATCTACTTACCCTCACGGATCTTCTCCCGCCTGAGCAGCCTGCAGCGCCTCCAGCTGTCCAACAACTCCCTGGTGGCCATCCACAACTCCACCTTCTCCGGTTTGGAGCATCTGGAGGAGCTCGACCTGACCCTCAACTCCCTCAAGTCTGTGACCGAGGAGGGCCTGCAAGAGCTGGACTCCCTGCCCGGCGCTGTTCTCCTGTTGGGGGAAAACCCGTTCACGTGCAAGTGTGGGATCGAACCTTTCGCTCTGTGGCTCAACAGATCACAGGGACGCATCAGAGACGCTGAGGGCCTCGTGTGCGCCTTCCCAGCCAGCATGCGGAACACATCCCTGCTCGCTGTGGGCACATTGACTCTGGGGTGCGACCAGAGGAACGCAGGGGCCGACCTCGCTTTGCAGACATCTTACGTCTTCTTGGGCATAGTCCTGGGCTTCGTAGGCCTAATCTTCCTTTTCGTACTTTATCTCAACCGCAAGGGCATCAAGAAGCGGATCTATGACATGCGAGATGCCTGCAGGGAGGTGTGGGAGGGCTACCACTACCGCTTCGAGATTGACTCCGGCCCCAGGTTATCACAAGTCTCCACAGGCGGGGACATGTGAGCGGACAATCACCCCCCTGGTGTATTTTCTAAAGACTCTTTTCTATTGCATTTATCAGTAGCGAAATGTAAAAAGTGTACAGATTTCTCTGTAAATATATACATACAATATAGTTAACAATCTTTCTGCCTTGTTGATTACTGTGGTGGTTCTCAACCTGGGGGTTGGGACTCCCAAGGGGTCGCGAGATAATTTCCGGTGGTTGCCACATTGTTATGGAGAATAAAACAAAATATTGGAAACCCACCCCTTAAAACTATGTAAAATATAGCTGGCCTCAAAAATTTAACCTTATTAATGGTTAAAACTTCAAACCAGCACAAAAATGACAATTGTCTACAGAAACCACCACGTTATGAACAACACAAACCAAACAAAATCTTACAATGTCATTTTGTAACATAAAATAGCAAACTTGACAAACTGCTCCATCTAGCACGTGGCATGATGGGAAATGAGGGCCATATTTTAGACTGGGCAATAGGTTTTACATTACATCATCTGTACCACTAATACACTTTCCTTACAATAGCTTTTCTTTAGTGTGTTTGTGAGAGTCAAAGTTTGTGTGCACATGAGTTCTTTTTCATTTCAGCATTTTTGTGCCACAATTTTGTGCTTAACCAATCAATTATAGCTAGTTTTGCTAGTTATCACATGAAATGACTACTATGGTGTGATAACTTATCAGAAAAAGACTTCCAGCTCAAGACTCGGGGCAAAAGGAGATGGTGTTTCAAGGTGGGTCACAGGAAAAGTCCAACAGTAGCAAGATCAAGTGACAAATGCAAGGTGCCAGCATTTCCAACAGAGTGCTGAGCTCCCACCAAGCTTCTGAAATATTGCTCAGACTTTCTAAAATATAGATTTTTTTTTTTTGTGAGGGTTGCAAGTTTCAACCTGATTATTCTGGGTGGTCACAATTCAAAAAGGTTGAGAACCACTGGATTAAAGCATGCACTGCCCATCTTTCCTCATTACATGACTAATATACTCTTTTAATACACGATATCTCAGATTTGCTTGTTCTTAAGAGTCAAACGAACATGAATGTTGTAAAGCAAGTTCATTGATTGACATTTCTTCTGTCCTTGCCTGCTCCTTGAGTCCAAGGTAGTACAAAAGCAACAGCAAGTGCCTAAAGTCAGCTAGGTATTGTTTCCTAATCAATAGAGATACGTTGTCAAAAGTATCGATACTTTTTCGGTTCCACGTTTAAAACCGAATCTTTAAAGCTATAAAAAGACCTCAGTTCAGTTCAGTCTTTATTTTCCTGTCTGAACTTTGGGTTCCTGTATTGCAAAACCCAACGGTGTTCCTATTTTGTGTGCCGAGGACTCATTTTTTCTTTTTGTAGTGGTATCAAAAGAGGTATCGAGTATCATTTTCTTATACTAGTACTGTGTTGAAATGGCAAATTCTGGTATCATGACAACTCTACAATAGAGTGATCTGAACTGAACTCCTTTCATGGCACGTTTTCATTCATTGTTCTGTCAGTTGGTCTTTATATTTTGCTTGGTGAAAAAGCAACAAAATGCTGTAATAAAATCCTGACACTACAAAAACAAACCTCTGGGAATTGAAAGCACAATCACTCATTCATCTTTGAACCATTTCAAGCCCTTTGGTCCCTCCGTCCTTCAGCCCCCAGGGTGCCACAGAGGAATTAAGCCTCCAAAGCTTTTCCAAAGCTCCTCTAAAATCACCACTCCGCTCCTCTCTGGCTGTAGGATTGGAAGGAGGGGGACAATTCAGTGCAGACCAGCGGAAATCTCTTAGCCCCCTCATTTTTTTCTTCCTTTTTTTTTTTCTTCAAACATTGCTTTGTTTCAACTCCATGAGTTTTATTGTCAAAATGATGAGAACCAGTCCCGGGCTGAGGCCGCTGAAAGCAATCTCCCCTCCCTCCTGAAAGACAACAGCCGCTCTGGAGGCTCTTTGAAGGAAAAGTCTGGCTCTCCATGTTTTTTCTGTTTAGGGGATTTTTTCCAATGATAAGATACAGATGATTCTGAAACACCAGCTATATTGTTTCATTTAGCAGTTTGCTCTGACCAGTTGAAGGTACATTTGTTTTTTCTCCACTTTTTATGAGTTTACAATTAGTTATGCTAAGAAAAGTGTCTTTTCAGTGGACACCGTTTTCTAAGAGCAGCTCCTAAAAGGGTAATTTTGGTGTTTTTCAGCCATGACCCTATTTTCCCATGTTTTTGTGTTTAAGTGACTAATCGGGACAAACATTTTTGAAACTGATCCAGTATTGCTGGCAGAGAGCTGACAGAAGTGAAACTAAAGCTGTGTTTCCACACAAAGTATCCAGAACTTTTAGTCCTTGGAACCACTTTTCAAGGAACTAAAAGGTTCCTTCAGCCTGTTGTTTCCACCCTGGTCTAAAGACAAAGCAAATGAATCCGCTGATAAATGAAAAAGCGGCACCTGTTTTTACACAATTTTGGCATGCGACTTTATAACAACAATAACACATCAGTATATCATTATTATAATGAAGCCTGGACTTTGTTGTAGGTCCATCTGTTGTATGTCCTCCTCTGTCACTGCATGTTAATGTGTTGAAGCACAAGAGCAAAAAACAATATAGTTTGTGGCTGCAGATTTTTAAAAATGGTGGCTAAAATGAAGTGTTGCAGGTACTTGACCAATCAGAAATGGTCAGTTTTGCAAGCCCCAACCCCAGAGTTCCTGTACTTTTGAAAAGGGAGGGGACAAAGAACTTTTTAATGGGTAAAATAATATACCCTGGTCCATGCAGCGGGAACACACTGAGTTCCTCAAAGGTTCCTAGTCCCTGTGGTGGAAACGTGGCTTAAGCTACAAAGTAATTCACAACTGTGGACTGTCAAATTACGTGCTTGTCTTTGCCACTGACTGAATCAAATTGTTATTTTAAGTGTCTAGCAAAATTATGGAATGGATCGCTTTTTGAAGAGTAAGATACGTTTTGTTTCATTGCTCTTGTCAAACTAACCAGACTCCCTTTGGAGAAACTTAAATCTTGAGCTTCATTTCAGATCAAATTCACCAAAGCTCATCTTTCCACTGCTCCAACAATTACCAACCCTGGTTTGGTTGAGATAAACCCTTAATTCACCACGTTAGAGTTTAATTTTGTTTCTCTTGAGTTTGAATGAAGATTTGTTAAAATTACAGTTTTGCAAAGGGAGTCTGGTTTGTTTGGCAAGAGCAATGAAACAGTTCTTTCTGGTTAAACAAAATGATCTTAGTCTTTTTTTAAAAAGGTTTATTTTTGTAGGGATCCTTTCCATAATGTTGGCAGACACTTAGAATAACAATCCAAGCCTGTCAGTAGCAAAACAAGCACTTTTATTGGACGTACTTCGTCCACAGTTGCCCGGAGTGATTACGTTTGTAGTTTAGTTTAACCGGCTGCAACACTCTCCCTCAATCCTGGACTGATTTCAAACATTTTTGTCCCCATTAGTCACTTAGACACAAAAACATGGGAAAATAGGTTGAAAAATAGTTTACCATTAAATAACACTGAAATCCTGAGGAGTATGTCGATACATTTATTTCTCAGTCAAATTTCAAGACTCATTTTACATGCATGTTGAAAGTGAATCAAATTATAACCTGCATGTATCCCAAACAAGACATGATAGCCTTTTCTCAAATGTTACCCTGTTCTTCTACATGACAAAAGCGACTCTCTGTGGCCATTTGATGCTACAAAGTGAGACTAACACAAACGGAGAGGGGGGTGGTGGCAAGATGCCATTCCTCTAAGTGTTTATTGCCCAAATTGCTAGCTATCTAGGTATTTGAATGGGGGGGAAAGCAGGCCTGAAGTTAAATGAAACAGCCTCCCATTGTTCGAAGCCAAAGTAGCGTCTTCGCCCCTGATCAAGATGTTCTCCAAACTCATCTGATAGCCATCCAGAAATGTTTATTATAACACAGAGCCATTTGACTGCATGTGCAGTGACAAAACAAAGCTTTAGAGAGTCACGATGTCTGTATGCTCATTCAGCACAAATGTAATCTTGTGCGATATGAAAACAGCAGAAATGAATGTGTTCATAATGTTCGGAAACTTGAGGTATCATTTCTCCAAGCTGCAGAACCACATTAAGCCGGGCATTTACTCACTGAGGGGAAAACAATTGAGGCCCGTACGCTGACACAAAGGGTGGCTCGGATGGCGAGACGCCTCAAATAAGCTTTGTTTTCCAGTGCAGAAAGATGCCTTGTGATACTCATTCTCTTTCTGTCTTCACAGACACCCATTATGCCGCCGCCTAATAGGATTCACTCATGATGACAAAGTTGAGCGCTCTGATCCAGCTATTGTTAAAGTGTCATCATTCTTAATAATTGCCTGTGGGAGAAAATCCCAAGGGAAGGTTTCATTTGCTATTACACAACGTGTCACAACCGGGGCACCACGCCGACCACGGGTTATTGGTGTCAGTTGGCGGAGCTGAGAGAAGAAAGATTTCCCCCTGCATGTCATTACTTCCGTTTTCGCTCATTAAAGTGTGGATTAGGAGCCGTTCCCTTTTTGTCTTTTTATGAGTCTGCCTGCTTGAAAAAATATATGGTCTGTTTGCTATAGGCTGTGCAAGATTGTCTCAGCAGGAATGCAATGAAAAGAGAGGAACCCTACAAATACATCCAGACGTTCTCCATTACCCCCAGTGCAAAAGAGAGGCTTGTTAAAAAGAGAAAAATTGCTCCAATTACAGCGTTCTTCCAGACTGTATGTTGCACATATCTGATTAAAAGATCATGTCTTCATTTCAACTCTACTTGCCATGTCTTGTATTCCCACAAGTCATTTGTTACAGCATTGAGGTTTCTTTTGAGGAAGCAGTTTAAAAAACTTTAACAGCTTTATGTTGCTGTATGTGCAGCGTGTGGTTAAATACATATTTCAAGTATTTCTTTTCAGCGTTCCTCTGGAGCGCAGCAGGCTTTTTTTTATTTTATATGCCTCCTGTCTCCGGGAACATCTTGGCGCCATTACATGGGTTTAATGGCCATGATAGGGAATATGCCTTAAAAGTGAACACCACATCTGTGAGGAATTGAACATGTTAAAAAGGGACCACAACAGTCAGCAGCATGACGACAGACACAAAGTGGCATCTACCCCCCTCCACTGGCACGGTATGACAAACACAGCTGTCTCCCTCTCAACCCAGGACATGCCATCATTTATATTCAGGCTCAGGGACTAAGGGATGACATGTAATGGGATTATGTAATTAGGATACAAAAAAGGTAACTGTATTCAATTACAGTTACAAAAAAATGACACAATCAGATTACAGTTACATGTAGTAAAAATGGGGATCATTAGCAGGATTACAATTGAAACCAGCTAATCTGACAGTTGCCAATTCATTATCCCTTGAAAAAAATGCTTTCACTAAGTGATTATCTATCATTATCTTGTTTCAATGTCTAATTTAGAGAAACATTCACAGGTAAGACCAACTGCTAATGTTAGCTACACAGACCAAATGCTAACTTTAGCTACACAGACTAACTGCTAACATTAGCTACACAGACCAAATGCTAATGATAGCTACACAAAACAACTGCTAACATTACCTACACAGACATACTGCTAATGTTAGCCGCACAGACCAAACACTAACTTTAGCAACACTCAACTCAACTCAAACTTTATTTATAGAGCACATTTAAAACAACCGAGGTTGACCAAAGTGCAAACACAGACATACCTCTAACTTTAGAAGTAATCCAAAAGTAATGGAAAGTAATTAAGTTACATTACTTTAATATTGTGATACTTGGATTAGGTTACTGACTACATTATTCAACAGGTAATTAGTAATTCTATCTGAATACATTTTTTAAATGAACCTCCCAACCCTCATCACCAAATACCACACAGTCATCTTACACTCTGCTTTACTCATTTAAAACTAAACCTTGCACAGTGAAACAGTATCTTCCTTTTCCCTCTTTTAACAATGAACTTATCTGAGATCAATGAATTCATTCGCCCAGCTTCTCATATGCCATCTATTCATCATATTTAACCAGTGTGGTCAGTGAAGGTGGCGGCCGAACTGCGGAAGTGGTTCCAGTGGGGTATTACCCATTGTTCTGCTGCTCACTTGATCAATGTGACTAATTGAGTTTGCCCCTGCTCGCTTGTTTGGATGCAGGCAAGGAGGAGTTGGTTCAGCTGGCCCAACTACCCATTAAAGCCAACCGGCCCCACATTTATCACTTCATAAAGGCTGCGGCTGACAAGCACTTGAACACACAGAGAGCACACACTGTGTGTGCACATGCTCATACCTGAATCGATTTGTTTAAACTGTATTTAGGTAGTCTTTATTTCTGATATCATATCAGTGTTCTCTAGGATGGATGAATGTAATTTAATCAGTACAATATATGTATGGCAGACACTAAAAATAGTCGATAATGTATCTTCACTTCCAATGCTTTTTTCCCCCCAGGCAACCAATCACACATTAGAAGCTTGTTCTGTCTGTCTGTCATTATGTCAGACACAAACTTTCATAACAGACAGAAAAGCTCATTTGTGGGAGTGGTTTGGCCAGACACTGACTGTTGCTGGTGAGTGTCACGCTTTTGTCACACCACGTGTTAATAGGGTGATGTTAGTTAACTACCTAGCTAACGTCAATCATAATGACAAACCCACAAGCAGCGTATTTTTTTTCTCACGGCACATACGGTTCATCCCAATGCTCCCCAGCACTCTGCCAGAAAAAAGGACAACCAATGCTATGCTAGCTAACAGCAAACACGTAATGTCCAGTGAGAGTCAATGCTAGGAGGAGAAGGCTAGTTAGCTCTGGTTGCTAGCTTCGACTCTCTAAGTGAAAACTGGAGTACAACCATTCTAACTGTTATCGGTCCTCCGTAAAGTTCATGAATAACGCAAGGTCGGCGTGTTAAAAATGTGGAGAAAAAATGTTTGTATTAATTGTTGGCTGTTCAGGGCTGTGACATGAACTGACTATACTGAATCATCAGCCTAGTATCACAATACATGGACAGAAATTGTCAGTGTTGTGACAGGCAACACAACTTTCAAAGTAGCAAGGATGAATGTAGTGTTAATAGCGACAAAGTCCATGTAGAGAGGGTCAAAGGACTTTCACACAGGAGACTGTGGGGTTCTGTTGCCGTGTGAGACAGTCAATGTTGATTGTTTTATGGAAGTAGGAAACCATAATCATTTCCCAACCCTGTAGTTTTGGTGCGTAAACCTTCCTAAATTGCTTTATTATCATAGTTTTGTACGTGCATAACCAACATACCGAAAGCTTGTCCACAGCTAATCTCACAAACTACTGGATCAATCAGCCTGATATTTTTTGTGCAGATTCATGAGAGTGGGCTAAAGGACGTCTGGTCAAAGGTCAGTGGTATTTGTGGATTCACAAAACATGTTTATGGCAATAGCTCAAGAATTTTCTCCACCAATTAAGACAAAATTTCACTCAAGTATCTAATAGAATACTAACCTCACTGGAGAGTAACTACATACATGTAATTAAATTACAAATTGATGTAATTGTAATCCATTACAGTTACTAGGGCCTACGTCCAAATATTTGTCTTTTTTTATTGGGTTGCCTGGTGGAGACCTGCATTCTACTGAGTGCATGCTAGTTTCGAAGGTTTACCCACTGTCACATATTTATTATTACTAAATAATAACAGTGGATAATACATCAGTTTGACCATCAGGCTGAGTGCTTTGACATAAATGGAAAAATCATGTTCACGTACACAAATGTACACACAACGCTGCCCTGAGACTTTGTTGGAATCATCATTGTCACTTAACAAACCAGCAGCTTTTTGCTCTCCCCTCACTGGTGATGACTAAGAGCACCGTTGTAAGCTCAGCCATAATTATTTCCTTCCTTGTCAGAAGTTTACTAAAAGGCAGCAAAAGCCACGGAAATGTAACAGTTTGAGCCAGCAAACAACTGAGCTTAGGCCTACAACTGACCTGAAGACAGTCAGAATCGACACCAAACATCATGGGGGCATGAACAGTGATGCGTTTACTTACTCCTGTACGTACTGAAGTGCATTTGAACAGTGATGTGGCTGTCAGTATAGTCAGAGTCTTTGAATTGAGCTGAATGAAACCATTTTAATCAACAAAGTTCTTTATCATTTCCACCTCTGCACTGCTGAAGTTTGACAGCACATTTCCGGGCAACACCAACCCTAAAATGTCAACTGCTGTCGTGGGAAATGCCCACCAAGAGGGCCGTTTCCTCACATGTCCAAACCCAGTTTTATCCTCTTTTGTAAAAATGGAGAATTCTGCACAATTGCGGCAATATCATTATAATTCAAATTTCATGAGACAAAAAGAGGAGAATTTAAATTTCAACTTGACTTTAACCGAGCTCACACTACAAATGGATTTGATTTGCGTTTAATCTATCAGTTCCACTTGAGTATGTTCACCACAGAGTTTGTACAACATGTATGTGTTCACATGTCATAATGGGATTCTTTATGCTCTTGAAATTTAAACAAAAACCTCTTGGTGCAGAACCGCAATGTATCCCCAGACTCGCAGAAAATGAGAAACAAATGCTCCCAACAAAGTCCTGTCCCGTATGAAAGACAGGCTCATGTAAAGCACCCCACCGCAACAATGCAGCCTCCCTCTGAAGTCTTCATGACCGTGTCTCCATTGATCTCCGAATTGACTACAACTGTAAACGGAGCAACAGCACGGCTCCGCCAGGGTTTATAGCCCCCCTCCCCTCCTCCAACCTCCTTCCTCCTGTGGGCCTCAGAGCAGAGAGAGGGTCCTGAAGCCTTGTTGCTGGCTCCGCTGTCCTCCAGCTGGCCACGAAGCTGTCTCTGTATCCATGTGGCTTGTCAGAAGTTTTGTTTTCTTGTTGCTGTGGTTGTTTAGAAGAGGATGGGGTTAGGGAGTTTTCAATTAGAGAGACGTACTGTATTTCCCCGTGTCCCATCCTGCACAGTTTTCTCAAATTACATCATATGCTGAGATGTGAAGAAAAGATAGGACTTCTGCTGCAAAGAGACCAACACGGTATGAAGATGAATGATTCCCTATGATTCATTAAGGAGTCTCTCCTCTGCTCCTCTCACAGAAAAGGAATAAGGCCTGTGTTGCTGGTTGATTATAAATGGCCTTGACCTGTTTTAAAGAAAGGACGAGATACCCACAACTCCTGCACTACTTCATCATCCGCTTTACGCATCAATGAGTCGGGTTGGAATTGAGCTGGGAGCCGGGCAAATACAATAGTCCAGCTGGAAACAAGTCATTTGAAGACACTTGGGATCCCCTTCAGTAGATCCGCAGTGTTTCATGTACAGTGACTTCATTTATTGCTGGCTGTGGTTATTCTTCCACTTCTTTTTTCCAGTCACAGTAGATATACAGTTATATTTCCTGAGAATATTGAAGCTGCAGTAATCAATATTTTTATAGGAACAATAGATCAAATGCATGTAATTGCACAAGGTGCACATAGCAATGAAGCCACAGAGAATTATCAGCCAACCAACAGTTCCCCTTTGCTATACAGAGAATTTGAACACAGCTCTGAGTCTGTGTGGAAAGGTCTCAATCAGGTTTGCACATCTGGTCGCTGCAACTTTACTCCATTCTTCTTTGCAAAACTGCTCAGGCTCTGTCAGGTCGCGCGGGGATCGGGGGTGAACGGCCCTTTTCAAGTCCAGCCACAAATTCTCTGTTGGATTGATGTCTGGGCTTTGACTCGGCCGCTCCAGAACATCCACCTTGTTGTCGTTAAACCACTTCTGTGTAGTTTTCGCTGTGTGCTTCGGGTCATTGTCATGCTGGATAATAAATCTTCTCCCAAGTCGCAGTTCTCTGGCAGACTGAATCAGACTGTCCTCCAGGATTTCCCAATATTTTGCTGCATTCATTTTACCCTCTATCTTTACAAGCCTTCCAGGGCCTGCTGATGAGAAGCATCCCCACAGAATGACGCTGCCACCACCATGCTCCACAGTGGGGATGGTGTGTTTGTAGTGATGTGCAGTGTTTGTAACGTCTAGTCTGCTGGCCAAAAAGCTCCATTTAGGTCTCACCAGACCAAAGAAACTTCTTCCACTTGACCATGGAGTCTCCCACATGCCTTTGGATGAACTCTAGTTGAGATTTAATGAGCTTTCTTCAACAGTGGCTTTCTCTTTGCCGCTCTCCCATAAAGCTTTGACTGGTGAAGAACCCGGGCAACAGTTGTTGTATGCAGAGTTTCTCCCATCTCAGCTGCTGATGCTTTTAACTACTTCAGAGTAGTCATAGGTTTGTTGGTGGCCTCCCTCACCAGTCTCCTTCTTGCACGGTCACTCAGTTTGTGAGGACGGCCTGCTCTAGGCAATTTACACATGTGCCATATTCCTTCCATTTCTTAATGATGGGTTTAACTGAACTCCAGGGGATGTTCAGTGACTTGGATTTTTTTTTTCATATCCATCACCTGACTCCCCTGATAACCTTTCCTCAGAGTTGCTTGGAGTGTTCTTTTGTCTTTGTGGTGTAATTGTAGCCAGGAATACTAATGAACCAGTGACTGGACCTTCCAGACACAGATGTCTTCATACTACAATAACCTGAGACACGTTCACTGCACTCAGGTGACCTCCATTTCACTAATTGTGATACTACAAGCACCAGCTGGCTGGATCTGTTGAATTAGGTCAGTCATTTTAAAGGGGGTGAATATTTATACAATCACTTATTTTACTTTACATATTTTTAATTAAGAAATAGAAATGTGTTTTCACTTTGACATTAAAGAGGTTTTTTAGTTGTTTTTTTTGTCAAAAATACCAAATTATATTGACCATGATTCTATGTATAAAAGAGAAAAACATCCAAGAAGGTCATAGGCACTGTAGGTTGCTCTGTACAACTGAAAGGGGAGAGTGTGTGGATAATAAGCAAGGCCACCACTAAATGCCACTAAATACACACTGGTCCTTTAAGATATACGTCAGACTCATATCTCATATCTCAGAGGATAAGGTCACGGTGAAGACCTGAACACACGCTGTATTCACAGAACCATCACTGTCTGCAGTAGAAAAGCCCACCGTTAAACAAGGCAAGCTTCCTGCAGTCCGTGCATTCACTGTTTGTACAGTTTGTCAGTTGTTCTGTGCGATTATTGTTATTCATTGTATTTATTTATTATATACAGTGAATATGTGCTTATATTTAATATCCATAAAATATGTCACTCAGTCAGGCTTTAATCAATAAAGGGTCCCTTAAGGAAAAAGGTTGGGAACCACTGACAAAGCGATTAGCTTTTGAATGTAGTGGAGCATCTAAAGAACCACATAGATATTTTCCTCAGGAGTTGGTGGAGACCAAACCAGAGCTAGAAGGAGACTGAATATTGGCCGTGCCAGGTGGCCAGAAACACCACCACAAATAAATGCTAATGTTGCTTCGTGTCTGCTGGATGTGTAAACAGACAATAGTTTGCTTTAACATGCTAGCATACGTTTTTTAGCTTGTAGTGGGGTTCTATCCCAAACATGCAAAGTGAGGGTTTACTTCTTATATTAAAGGGATAATTCACCCAGAAATGAAAATTCAGTCATTATCTTTTCACCCTCATGCCATTTGAAGGGAGGGTTTAGTTTTTTTTAGTCCACAAAACACTGCTGGAGTTTCACAGGAAAACTGTGCTGCAGAATCTCCTGAAGTGGATGGTGATGGCCAGTTTTCAACTGTAGAAAACAACACCACACTCAGTCCCAGTTCAGACGGTGTCACACGCACGTGAACGTGGCTCCAGGCTAAGGATCTACAGTGGAGATTTTGGCTAAAGACATGGTGTAAATGACGCCTCTGTGCAACGCTGTTTTCCCTGTGAAACTCCAGCAGTGTTTTGTGGACTAAAAAAAACTAAATCTGACCTTTAATCAGCACGAGGGTGAGTAGATAATGACCGAATTTTCATTTCTGGGTGAACTATCACTGAAAGGTGTACTCGCTTTCAGTTTTTAATCTCCAGACAAAGTGGTTTAAATGAACTGTTGGCTTTGTTATAATGATTAAAAAGTGTTCCCAGATCAAAGCGATGACTCTGGTGAGATCTGTGTTATCATGACTTAGAGAAATGATGACCAAAAACTACAATAATTAGACAATCAGTTGAGAACAACGTTAGCTGTAAAGTGTAAAGAGTGCAGCCTCTCTGCTGATGAATCCGAGCTGCTGGTGGTGGAATGTGTTGGGTGTGAACTCTCCGTAGGTAGTTTGACCTCTCGCCTTCCTGGAGGGAGGAGACTTAAGCTCATTATTATTACCTTCATCATTTCTCATGCTGGACCAGATGCCGGAGCGGGAGGGGGCTCAGCGCACCCAACAGGGTCCTGAGGAAGCTGATTGGTCAGTTGGAGAAGAACGGTTTGGAGGCCAAAGGGTAGATTCTTCCGGAGATGAGACACCATCTGCTGACTGTCTCTCTCTCTGCCTTTACATCATCATGTTACATTAAGGACTTCAGGAGAGGATGACGCCGATGCTTGCTTCTGATGAGATGACACAACCACACAGGGTTATAAATTCCGCCAGCACTGCTTGTTACATTTTGCATGATAAAAATTAATAAATGTCTCAGTGCCCTATCAGCATCAGATATCATGAGGGTCTCTCCCAACAAAATGAAATAATGTCTGTCTGAGAAATCTGAAGTTTTTTTTTTTTTTTTTTTCGGCAACAAAATTTTGTTAGAATTATAGATTTTTGGGGGCCATGCTTTGGTTCAGTCTTTACAGCTCTCATCAGTGTCAGCAGGCAGATGTTTTGAGCGAAAAAAAAAAAGTTTGATAAACCACTGCACACATTTAGCAACTAGCCGGTGAACACAGCAGAGCATTCAGCAGCAAAAGAGACATTTTTCTCAGCAGTTTGTGGAGACTAAAATAGAGCTCAGAGAAAAGAGTGAATATTGGATTAATAATAATATTATTTACAGAGAACGAACGATTCCCACCATGAGCGGGCACTTGGTGACAGTGGCGAGAGAAACCGCCCTCAAAGTGAGAAAGCAGGAGGAAAGAGAACATACATGCATCTTACACATAGACATGTAACTGGTGGTAATAATATAAGAATATTATTACGTGTAAATAGACGACTGTTTGTTAAAAAAGTTTGATAAACCACTGTGCACTACTGGTAGACGCGCTTAGCAACTAGCTGGTGAACACAGCGGCAAAAGCTGAAACCAAAACTGAGCTCTGAGGAGAGTGAATAATGGACTATTCACTGATGTGAACTCAATGAATGCTGTTGTTGCTCTGTATGTGCTGGATGTCAAGTTTGGTCAGTTTTATTTATATGGCACCCAACGATAACAGAAGTTCTGTAAAGGCACTTTTCATATACGGTTACATTTACTTTATTTGTAGAAATTTGTATCTGATGAATGCTGCATCAAACCAGACGTTACAGTACAAAAACAAGAAATGAGAACCTTAAGTAGGTCACATGTGCAAAACATTAGCTTGCAGTGAGAGGTGGACTGATGTATCACTGGTTTTGGACTTTCCATATGATCTGTTGTCAATAAGAAAAATGTAGAACATAGAATGTCTTATCCTTTTAAGGAGCAGTGTGTAGGATTTTGTTGCAACTAGTGGTGACGTTGCAACCAACCAAACAACAGCTGCCTCACCCTCCCCTTCCAAGCGTATAGGAGAAATTATGGTGGCTGCAAAACTCAAGAAGAATGACACTTTGCCTGTCTTGGGCAACTGTAGAAACATGGCGGTTCAACATGTGGAAGAGGACCTGCACCTTCTGGACATATAAATGGCTCATTCTCAGGTAACCATTTTCTGTTTATAGAGTTTCCTAAATCTTATACACTGGTCCTTTAAAACAGTGTTTCCCAAACTTTTTTTTTTCTGGGGACCCACTTTTTTAAAATGACAAACCATCACAACCCAGTCCACAATAGGTCTCAATAAATCTCTGGTGGGAAGAGTTAATTTGTGCACAAATAAACATTCCTGAGAATTTTTACTGCCATTATATTATCTTGACTCACTGAAAGCATATACACATTAAATACTTTATAACTTAAAAATAAATGTATTTATGCTGAGTTCACAGGCCATCTCATAGTTTTATTTCTTCTCCTCTGGGAAAAATACAGCTCATTTCATAAATGAGACAAAATGAGTGTATTTAGGTAGAATTAGCAGGCTATTGTTTATTCATCTGATCAATAAAACAATACACACATTTTAAATGTTTTATAAAAGATATACTGCAGGTATAAATCTTAAAGTTCTCCTGTGACCTACCTGTGGATCACAACTCAGTTTTCCAAGCTAGCGAGTAAATCTTAAAGTTATAATCTGCAACATTTTCCTTAAAAAACAATGCAATTACTCGTAAATATACAAAAAATATATGTACTGCAGCTGTTTAGTTTTTCAAATGATAGTAAATTAAAGAACTGCAGTCGTGGCATGGACAAAAAGCTAAACTGGAGTGGGTTTTTTTTTTAGGTTCAGGTGGATGAGGTGACTGTGTTACTGACCCTTCTCACAAATGTCCCCACGTTCTGCACAGCTCTGCACCTAAATTAGATGACGAGTGTATTTGCCCTCTCCTCCTCCTCCATCATACCCCTCTTGCGGTCCTGCACATACAGATCCAGATCTATCTTAGCACGCAGAAAGCTCCCAAGCAGAGTGACACAGTGTAACCTTTACACTGAGTCAGGTTCCTCTGAAGGCCACGCTCAAATGAGCGTGGCCTTCCACTTGTCCACGGGTCAGGAGTTGAACAAATCGAACAGCGCATTTCCTTTGTTAGAGGCAGAAAGCGTGCTCTTATGAGACATGATGCAGGCAGATTTTGAATTAAAATGAGAGAGATCATCAACATGAATCATTTTGATTTATGTCGCCGTTCCCTTTGTGTTTGGTGTCAGCTTTTTTAAAGCCTGGAATCAGGACTGTTTTTGCTAATTCCAATGGAGGACTTTGCTCTTTACTTCTTGCTCATATGAATGTTGATAAGCGTAATGGAAAGAATTTCGAATGGAGGAAACTGTTCCTGAAAAAAAAAATTCCTCTGTGCTATTTCCTTTGACAGGAAATTGTGTCTTTGATCTAAGCCACCACACTCATCTGGTCATCGCATGCGAGGTGTCACTCCTTTCCTTCGGCGGAGAGGAGGAAATTTGCTCACACACTCGCTCACACACTCAAGTGTCTAAAAGATGAAAAATAAGATTGTGCATTTTAATAAATCTGGGTATAAGAAGGCACATATACAGTACTGGGGCACTGGGACAGAGTGACGGATTCATTTGTCGTCCACTTCCTGCTTTTTCTGGCAGCGGGGGAGTGTCATTAATGAACACTACTGACCAAGCACAGTCTGGTATGAAGATTCACACCTGCCACACTACCGGAGGAGTGTGTCCTCTGTGTGTGAGTGTGTGTGTGCATGTGTGTCACCTACACTGACAATGTAAAGGGTCATTTTCATGTGGAGCGTCCCACATGGTCCCAGAACAGACAAATAGATGCAGGAAACTGATGACATCATACTCACACACACTTATTATATCAAGCATTTTGCTCATCATTTCTCACAGTTGCTTGATTGAGGATACCCCACACACACCACACTGCAAAAGAAGTTGAAACAACTCATGATATTAAGGCAACTGTCGTCTGTTTTTAATCAAACTCTAAATCAAACACTAAAATCTGTGTGTAGGCGTTAAAAAACAAAAACGAAAAGGAGTGAGAAAACCCAGAATTTTTTGGGTTTGAGTTTGACCTAAAACTAAAAGTTTAGTGACGATGCCTTAAAATTTTGACTTTTCTCAACCCCTTTTCCCCTCTTTACAGGTAGGCACATATTTTATTTGTTTCAGTACTTTTTCAACGGCTTCTGGGTTTTCAGGTAAGCGGGAGCTTTGTGAACTGGATTTTTTTTTAGCTCCTTGTGGGTTGTGTTTTATCTCCATCAGTATTTTTTTGTGTACACCGATGAAATAGTACTGCACAACAACAATTCTAAGCTATTTAAATATGCCGCTGGCACTGCTTTAGAGGTTCTTTTCTTTTTTTTTTTAAAGTTATTTTTTTGGCCATTTGTGCCTTTATTGATAGTGATAGCTGAAGAGTAGACAGGAAAGGGGGCAGAGAGAGAGGGGATGACACGCAGCAAAGGGCCGAGGGCAGGAGTCGAACCAGCGGCCGCTGCAGAGGACCACAGCCTCCATACATGGGTCGGACACTCTACCCACC
>JAJHUR010069603.1:788-12953 GCA_027495735.1 Lutjanus campechanus
AAGAAGAAGAAGAAGAAGAAGAAGAAGAACATGCAGGATTACAAGAGGGTCCTGGCAGCTTAGGCTGCCCGGCCCCTAATAATCACAATATGACTTTTTTTTTTCCAAATCGTGCAGCCCTGCCACAGAGACAGATAACAGAGAGCTGAGGCAGGGAGCGTTTCTGACAGCTAACGAGGTGATGCTCACAGACCGACAGGTAAAAGTAAGGAAACACCTGAAGCAGGTCTGCTAGCTGCTCTTTAGCACAGAGAAAGTAAGAGGTCTCACTCCGTTTCTATTCCCAGTATCTCCTTCAAGAACCGGTACCAATGCTCAGCCCTACATCTCACCAGACCATGATGGGAAAGATAAACATGTCTGAATTTCTTTGTCATGTCTTGCCTGCTTTGACAATATTCAACAACATCCTCTGTGATGCTTCAGATTCCAGAGTTGTTAACTTCTCTGATCAGGTAAGTCTGTCTGGCACAACTTTTCACGTTGATTAATCAGAGTTCATTGACCAACATATGTACAAAGGGACATTTAACACGTGAAAAATAAATGACCTCCAACATGTGTTTGGTATTTCTATCCATGGATCTATAAACTGGATTCTGTTATCCTAAACTGAAGAGCTTTAGTGAACATTTCAGTCCAAAACCAGTTGCTGAGGTTTTTTCTCTGTGACTTGCACAAAATTCTGCAAGAACCAGAGAACGTTTGCGGTTCTTCTTTTGCATCAACAGAATTTAAGAGATATTCGATTCTGCTGCAAAGTATCAGCTTCCAACCACAAATATCAGGTGTCCAGAAACTCTGAGTGGTCAGACTTTTAGCTCCCTGCAGCCTCACATCTGCAGAGAGGCTCAAACAGAAAAGTGTCGTCTAAATGTCTTTTGTATTTTGTGTGATTCTTCACTCATTTACCCAGATTCTGTCATATTTGGTTTATTTGGAACCTTTGTGATCTTGACTAAAATTAAAATAATCCTCTGCGGGTTTGAACGAAGCTGACGGAGCTGCTGGAGTCGGGCTGGAACCAACAAATATTCTCATTAAGTATCTGCAGATTATTTTCCTGTTTAATTGTTTTTGGTCTGTGAAAGTTCGGAAAATAAAATGTCCAACTGCAATTTCCATTTATTTTGTAAAAAGTAAAATAGGGCTGCAACTGATGATTCTTTCCAAAGTCAATTAACTGATTAATAAAATGTCAGAAAATGGTAAAAAAAAATAAAATAAAATAAATTTAAAAAAATCAGTATTTCCAAAAGTTTTTCTCACAACCAAAAGATATTCAGTTTACTCTAATAAAGGAGTAAAGAAACTAAATAAAATGACCATTTATGAAGCTTAAATGACTTATTTTTCCTTAAAACTTGGCTGAAACCTATTAACCGATTAATTCAATAATTGATTAACAATTAATCACTGCAGCTCCAGAGTAAAATATAAAATATATCTTTACTATTGTATAACACAAATTAAACAAGCGTATATTCACACTGGAGAAAATGAGAAAAAATGCTTCAATGATTCAGTAATTATGTATCACATTTTCTGTTCATTGATTAGTGTGTGTGTGTGTGTGTGTGTGTGTGTGTGTGTGTGGTGAACGGTCAGATATGGATGACGTGTAGTTTTACCAGAAGATCACTCTGATCACAGTGACCTTTGACCTTTGAACCCAGGTCAACAAGGTGAGGCTGGACAGATGTGTAGATCTGTGTCCTCATTTCACTTTACTACAGGAGTGGAAAGTAACTAAGTACATTTACTCAAGTACTGTAAATACAGAATATAAATCCCTTCTTTTTATCGCCTATTTTAGGGATTTTTTTCTACCATTTTAGGCAGAACGAACGGTTCTATGTTGAGCTGCAACAAATTATTATTTTCATGGTTGATTAATCAGTCGATTATTTTCTCGATTACGTGATTAATAGTTGTTTGTTTTAAAATGTCACAAAATTGTGAAAAATGTCCATCAGTGTTTCCTGAAGCCTAAAATGTCGACCTCAAATGTTTTGTTTTACTCACAACCCAAAGATATTCAATTTACTAACACAGAGGAGTGAAGAAACAAAGAAACTACGACAGAATCGAGGATCTGGTGTCCACGATATCATAACAATGTGATTTTTTCAGGTGATCTAAAAATTTCAAAGTTGTTCTCTTACACACACTTGACCAAAGTTTGTCAGTACCAGAATTTTTAAGACCAATCAGAACAAAACGTAGCGTTTTTCCTTCTCATATTAAATACAGTGTGTCACATAGAGGATGTGAATATTTCACATCTGTTGTTTCTTTGGGAAACAATAAAACTCATCTTGTTTCTGAGAAGCTGAATCAATGAGTCGACCTGACCTCATGTCCACTGCTCTGACTGAGAGTGACCTTTGACCTCACAGAGAGGCCATATGTGCCTGAACACACACACACCTGGACACACAGACTCACACTGTAAGCAGTGACACACAGGATGTGTGTGTGTGTGTGTGTGTGTGTTGAGTCAGTGTAAGTGGATCCTTCCTGTTCCTACCTGAGACTGAAATCTGCTGATGAGGTACAGAGAGAGACAGACAGAGAGAGAAGAGCTGAAAACAGAGAGGGAGAGGAGGGACGAGAGGATGATGAAGTGATGAAGATGTTCTTACCTTCGACTCAGATCTGCCACATGTTCCTGAAGCCAGCTGCTGCTCGCCGCTGAAGACAAGAAGAGAGGAAGAGAGACGCCTTCAATCTACAAAATATCAAACTATTTCAAACAAGAATCCTCCCCAGTCTTCACAAGTTTCTCTAAAATCGGTCAGTATATTTATTTCCTGCAGGTTCCTGTTGGTTTCTTCCAGTTATCTGATTTTCTCAGTCCTGTGTAAATGAGGAACCTGCTTTTACTGAAACTCAATTTTTTTTCAGTTTTCTTTCGCTGCAAAGAGTCTGCAGCACATTTCTACAGTCATGCTCACATTTCTGTGAATATTTATTCAGTCATGCATCTTTTATTCAGACACTACAGTCTCTGTCTTGAGACCTGTCATTTTGAATTTTGTAATGCAGAAAATTACATTAATATTACCGTGATGCTAACTTCCACTAGCACATTAACAGGAAATCCCATTATGTGTTAGCATCAAGCTAACGGACTACATGCTAGTTATGTTATGTAATCAGTTGTTTGATTCAGGAATCAAACAACTGATTCACAAAACTTAAAAATAACAAACAAAACAACAAAAACAAACAAGAAAAAGATAATCACAGTATTTAATGGAATCCTCCCCTACAAAATATTAGAAAATACTAAAACATGTAACAGTTCAGTAACATTTGTCTGAGTCTGGAACCACAAAGTTCTGTGAATTTCTGCTTGTTAAACTTGTCAAAATAGTTTCTTATTCTTTTACTTCTCATCAACTATCTGATTAATCTAGTAATTAATTGTTTTAGCTTCAGTTCAGGTAACTTTCTGATAAATAAAACTAGAGCTGAACAATTTATTCAAAATTTTGTTGAAATCACACCACGGCCCACAGCAATTTTCAAACGGCAGGAGGTGCAATATGTGTTAAATGCAAAATGTGTGTCAACTTTAAATAAAATATCATCGAGCTGCAGAAACGTCCTGCACATCATATTTTTTACAGACTTTGTTTGGTACAGATCCTTGCAAAAATCACACTATAATGACATGAAAATCAGATTAATGAGGTCAAAATTAACATTGCAAATCATATCACCTTTGCAATATCAGTCAAAAAAAACATGCAACTGGATATTTTTTCAATTTTGTTGGGTCCTAAATAAAACATGTGCGCTCTCAGAAGCTACACACTTCTCTGGTGTATAAATGCTCTATAGTCTGATATGAGCTGAGGAGAAGTTTGCAGAGAAAAGAACAGAAACGTGTTCTTAGTTCAACGCTGCATAAAATATTGAGACACACAGCTGTTTCTTTTCACAGCTGACTCCATCAGATGTGTCCTATAGAATAAAACATCGTCTGGAAGGAAGAAACTGCAGCTTCACATCTCAACACTGTGCATTCTACATCTCTCTTACTTTAATTAAACAGGGCCTTTAACTTAACTTAGAGTAGTCTTTTAATTTTACAGTGCTTTTTGTCCTCATACTTGTTTCATTCTGTAATATTTGGTTGTTGTTGTTGTTTTTTTTAGCAAGTTTGAGGCACAACTTGACACAATTAAGTTCTTTTATTTACTTTTCCCACGCAAGAAAAAAGAAGTAAATCTAACTTATAGTTAAACCTGCAGCATTAAGACACCAGCTACTCCACCATTCTTCTTCTTCTCCTGATCTCTATATTTTTGGACCCCAAACTCTGATTAAAGTCTTTAAATAGAGACGAGGGAGGGAGCAGTCGAGCTCTCCTCCGTCCCGATGATGAAGGGATAAAAATACGATGCCGTATCGCCCACTCGTCTTTAAAAAAAGATAAGCGCTCTCGCTCGGCTGCGTCGTCCCACCTTTAATGTTTGACGACAACGTGAGGCCCGAAGGCTCTGCGTCGGGTCAAAGGCCCTTCACATCCCATCCTGCTCAGACCTCCGCGTGTGTGTCAGCGTGTGTGTGTGTGTGTGTGTGTGGAGGGAGGAGGGGTTTGTTTGTTTTGTGAGCAGGGTGAGTCAGTCTAAACAAACATTTTAATGGAGTGACTTATTTATGATCTGTGTGTACGAGGAGGACGTACGATGTTTCTGACTGTGTGTGTGTGTGTGTGTGTGTGTGTGTGTGTGTGTGTGTGTGTGTGTGTGTTGGCATGTCTCTCTGCCCGCCTGGCCCTCTGGCACACAACATTACCACTGTCTGGAACATGGTTGCGTAATGCACTTTTAGTCTCACTCCGTCAGAGTGTGTGTGTGCGTGTGTGTAATGAGTGAGAGATATTGTGTGTTTTGGCAAAGTTAAGTGCCTGTGTGTGTGTGTGTGTGTGTGTGTGTTTATGTGTGTGTAGTTTCATCCCCCTCCCCATCCCAAAATGTCAGATGTTAAGTGATGTTGAGACTGCTCCGAACGCAAGAGCAGACAGCTGACACGCACACACACACACACACGCACACACACACACACACACTGACCTCATTCATCAGTAGACTGTTCATACAGATAGTGAGTCAGCCGGAGAGGAGAGGGAGACGAAGAGGATGAGGAAGAGGATGAGGAGGTTTTATATCAGCTCAAACTCTCCTCAGACCTCTTTCCCTTCTTCCTCACACTCCTCTCCTCCTTTACTCCTTTCCTCTTTTTCATCTTCCCCTCCTCAGCGACTGAAGATGTTTTGTCTGAGTGGCTGCGTTCACATACACACTAGTTTTGTTCTAATGGAGCTCATGGAGAAAGTACACTGTAAAAACAGTGTGAAAAAAGTTAAGAAAACTCAAATTTTCAAGGCAACAGACTACAACAGATTTTTGAGTTTTGAGCTCAACTCAAATTCCTACTTTTTGACAAAGTTCTACCAACTACTGATCTCTTGTTGAGATAATTTATTTTTCTTCTTTAAATAAACTTAAAGCTTTTTCAACCTTTATTTATTTTTGGGGGGAGGGGGTCACTGAGAGCGATGCTTTCTTTTGCAGGAACCCCCTGATGACGGAGGAACAAGTGCTATCTTTCACGTTCCCCTGCCAGATTTTATCCTGACGATCGGGGGATTGAACTGGCGACCTTCCTGTCCCAGGATCACTTCTCAAACCTTTATGCCAGCACTGCTAAAACTGTATTATTACCAATTAAAACTAATTCAATTTTCAGGCACTAAAAAAAAGAAGAAGAGTAAATTATAAGTTACATAAATAAAATTATAGGTAAACTGTTAATTTAATTGTTGTTCTGGTTGACAGGTTTCATTGTACTCAAGTAAAATACTCCAGGGAACAGACTGAAGTTAATGCAGTTTTCTAAACGTGAAATTAACCTTTTAAGACCTGTCAATTTGTATTTAAGACACTTTAATGGCTAAAATTCAAATTATTTGATTCTCAACTTTTAAAAGACTTTCTAAGCACCTCCAGAAACCCTGTTTGTCTTTTTAAATTATTTTTCTTCACTCCTGTCCGCTCCGGTGGCTGGTTGCAGCCCCCTGATCGGCGCGTGACGTGTGTGGGCGGTGGATTGACGGGAACGGGATGGGACGGGAATCATTCTTCCGGGATTGGGACGGAACAGCAGTATTTTTGTGGGAGTGGGTTGAAAAGAGTGAAAACTCAGTCCCATGTCACCATCTACACAATTCCACACTGACGTTATTATTTGCAAAAGGAGCGAGTAAAAAACTGACATCAGGCAAGTAGACTTAAAAAATATTAACATTGAAAACAATGAACCCAGAAACAAATGTGTGTGTGTGTGTGTGTGTGTGTGTGTGCGTGCGCTCCAGTCTGTCTGTATTAGCAGCAGTTTGAGGCTCAGTGAGGTTAATATGTCCCGGGGTCGACGCTGGCCTGGCCTGCCCTCCCAGCCTGCATCTGTGCACAACTGTGACCCCGTTTACACCTGACATGAACAGGGACGGCTATCATTAGGATATTGGTCCTTTATCAATACATTTATCACTTCTTTTCTATTACATAACAACTTAAATATAACTAAATGTTGTTCCAAGAGCATCAACAGTAATGTCGTTATATAAACTCAATATGCCACTGGAGACTTAAAATGCCAAGAAAATAAATAATATTCTGACAAGAAAATACTGAGTGAGGTTTAGAAAGACTGAACAATCAGTCGGTATCTCTGAACTTGTGACATTTTAAAGGGAAAATTCAACAAATGTCACGTGGATGTTCAGTCAGTGTTGATGGTAAACACTCAGTGCTTCTATACTGACTGATCCTGCTCCAGGAGCTGTGCAGCTGTGTTAATTACAGATTTCTCTGGATGGAGCACTGCTGGAAATATTTGGAATGTAAATACACAATTCAACAAAATATACAGCATATGTCTGGTGTTTAAAGACATTTTAATGTGGAAATGCTGCAAATTATAGCGTTAATATAATCCTTCTAAAGGAAAAGAAAAAATTAAGACCTTTGTAAACAAAATTTAATCCTTTAAAGGCCTTATTTTGAGAATTTTAGATGTAATACTTTTAAGATCCCGTGGGTATCGTTTTACATCTATTTTACTACAGTTATTGTGATAAATGTTCACTAATCTTGTTTACATGAAGTGGTTGTGGTTGTGAGGGTGGGGGCACGCTGGCACCACCCAGGTACAACAAAACCCTGCTGAAAAACAATCCTGGAGGAAACACTGGTTTGAATCCACTTTAGTGTTGCATGTCAACATATTCTCTGTTCCCCTGTGCTGCAAAAACACCCCATAAATAATCTTTCAAAATGAATTTGAAAAACATATATTGTCATATTTTAAGACCAAACAACTGTGTTTGGTTTTATAACTTACTGATTTCTGCAATTAGGAAGGGACTAACCTCTGATCCCGCTGCTGCCATTTGTGATTTATTTACTGACAAAACAGTGAGCCAGCATTTCATCTGACTTCAGTAATCCCCCAAAATATAACAAAAGCCAAATTGTCCCTGTTCCCCAGTGAGGGGGAGGATTATCAAACCTCAACGGTCCAGAGGAGAAACCCAAAACACACAAACAAAAATCACTAAATCCACCCCGGTCCTTTAAAAACACAGCCGAAAAAATCAGGTATGATGTTGTTCTGTGTGAACGTCCCCACACCAGTGAAAACACACGGCGGGGTGAACTGGTTTAACTGGGAGGGAGGCGGTGTTGTACCTTCTGAGACGTAGGCGAACGGTTTGTTCCTGACAGACAGCAGAGTCAACAGGTTGAAGAAGAGAGCGACGAACGTCCCGACCAACAGACGACCGCTGCAGACACACAGAGAGCAGAGAGAAAAATTCAACATACTTATTTATCTTTAACACACAGGATCAGACCTGATGTACAGCGTATGTGACTTTATGATTTAAAACAAAAGTGTGGAGATTCTGTGAGAGCAGTGCATTGTGGGATCAGAAGAAACCAGATGATGTCATAAAGAAGAACACCACAAAACATAACGGTTAAAGTTAATCATTTCTTTAAAACTATGAAGATCTTGTATGAACCAGTCAAACAGGCACTGAGACACTGAGCCTGCAGGGACACTTCAGGTCACTTCAGTTTTGTGCAGAAAGTGAGCCAAGTGTGGAACTTTATACTGACTAAAACTGAAATCCATCACTTCCATCGGACACACTTGAGACGACCGATCAAAAATGTGTCTGAAATGTGTCCAGATGCGTCTCTACTGCAGGTCCGATGTGCTCTGGAAGCATTTCATGAAATCATTCCCAAGAGACAAAGTCCTTGAAACTTCCTCATAAAGGAACAGAGTTTTCTGTCCTTTGTCCTCTGTGAGTATTTCCAGTCTCTTACAGTAAAGTACAGAGTGCAACAACTGGCACAACAACAACCTGCTTCATTTAAATGGAAGAATTTTATCAATCCAGGGTTTCTGCCAGTGTAATACAAGCCAGGCGGGTTGCCAGGCCGAAGCATCGGGGATTTAAATGTGTAGCGCGTGCACACACACACACACAGATTGAGAGAGACAGAGAGCATGTGTGTGTGTGACGTTAAAGCTGCTCCTCAGTGTTTTACTCAGCTGTGAAGGTAGCAGCGCAGTGTGTGAACAGTTCAGACTGAATAAATGCTCCTCAAGACACAAGCCAAGATCCCGTTTCTTGCTTCGGTTAATTCTGAACTTAGTGACGTTGACCCCGGCTCATTAAAGGTGGACCAGGCCCGCTCCACCTTAAAATGACCCTTTAAGACAGATTTGGATTGTTAATCAATCCGCTGATTTGTCAGTTAACCCAGACTCTCTTTAACTCCTTCCACAGATGCACTGCAACTCTACAACTGTCCACACACTACCTGTAGGAGCTGTATGTATGAACCCTGCCAGGAGAGAGGAGCCGTGTTGATGATGCTGCACTTACCTGTGTGTCCACTCCTTTATTGAGCACTAATACATTTTTTTTTCTTTCTTTGTAAAGAAACATTGTGTTGCTGTGAGGAGCAGAGCAGAGAGGCACACTTTTACTCTCTGAACTACTCAACTTTCTGTTTGAAAGAAAGTAGTTCCAGTTGATTCTACTGCAGGAAGAAAATAGTTCCTACATTAAACGGCTCACAACAAGGTCTGTGGATTATCTTGGGTAACCAGGTTATGATTTTTGGAAAGACACAGGTTTTGAACAAATGTATTTTTTTGGTTCTTTGAGCACCACGAGTGCCGTCTAGTCAAATTATACTGAAGCGATGGCAGACATCACTACAGCTGATATCTGCAAAACTCTGCAACTCATACCAAAACTATCAAGCTGGAAAAACAGTACGACCAGGGACAAAATACGCATTTTAAAGCCTTTTTTGTGATCTGTGATGTTAAAACACCAGATCATAGTCAGAAAAGTGTGCTTCCTGCAAATTGCAGTGCGCCATGAGTGTCTCTTCTGCAGGCAGGCACAGTGGAGTCAGCTGATCTCTGCATCTATCACAGTTTTTGAGACTCAGTTTGTATTGATATCAGCACAAAATCAGTCATCATTATGGTGGAGTCCTCCTCCTCCTGCACGTTCTGCAGGCGCCACCCCTCGCCTAAACCATACGGCGTACTTCCAACATGTGTGAACACTTCTGACACAGACAATTACCTCATGATGCTGCATGTGTGAAAGGACGTATTTAGATGATGTCCTGATCTGATTCTCAGGTAATAGTGTGGAGTGCATATATGAAAACAGCTTCTGTCTTTCATTGTTCTTTTACGTCTCTCGTCCTGCATTTATCACCTGCTGTGGTCTCTTTTCCTCCGTACTTTCCTCCCTCCCTCCCTCTCTCTTCCTCTCTGTCCATCATCTCTCCATAATAAAACAGATTAGTGGCGGCTTTTATAACCTAAAACACAGGGAGACTTAAACCTGTCTCCTGTGACGAGATTACCCCCCTCGTTCCTCCCCCCCTACTGTCCCTCTCTCTCTCTTCCTCTCTGAGTGGATGTGATTGGACGGCAGAGAGATTCGGCCGCTAACCGGAGGGACAGGTGTCTGCTGGGTAGAGAGACACACACACACACATTCTCTCTCTCTTTAATCTGTTCTTAGAGGGAGGGGGGTTGTGGGTCGGGGGGGGTTTGTGGCTCACCGTCAGGCAGCTCTTCGCCCCCTGCTGATTGTTTGGACCAATTTTTAGGCTCTTAAATGGATTGTCCCGTGTGATTAGTGTACTGAAGAGTACAGTTGTCAGTGTGTGTGTGTTTACAGGCAGCGTTTGGAGATCAGTATTATATGTCTGACAGGTTTATTTAAAAGTTATATAAAGTTATGATTGCAGGGTTTCTGTCAGAAATGTTGTTAGGCCTGTGGGGGGGCTGTCAGTGGAAAAACAAGCACTTTTAGTGGACACCAGGATTACAATGGAGCCTGATTGGTTTCCACCAGCAAATACTGGGCATCATGCAAGAACCACTCGTACAAACAGATTTGTTCTTAAGTGGTGTGTACGAGGGATTTCGGAGAACTTGTCCTATTCACCGGTTCTCTATTATTTTGAATTTTCTTTCAGATGCAAACACAATTTATGAGGTCCAGACCTGTTGTAGAGTCATGTGCAGTCAGTCTGCTGTTACCACAACCAAAGTTTTTCATTAATGACTGAGTATTTCATTAGTTTGAAGACATTTTAAGATGAAAAATAAATGACACTTCATAATTATGTCAACATCATCCTGTTAGACTGCATTTCAAATGATAGTATAATTGTAAAATTCCACATAAAGGCTATCATCAGCAATTTAATGACACATTATTACCTGCTGTCAGGTGTACTGGCCGTATATCTTCACTATTTTCCTCACTTATTCTGTCTTCTATCATCATGATGAAAACTTAAATCCCTCCTCTTGCTGCCGTCATGGATCACCTCACTGTGGCAAGATGTTTTTTTCTTCTTTGAAGCCATTTTCTCTTTATTTCAGTGACAGTCTGACCGTCAGGTAACACGACATTAACAACACTTACTTTGCCTCAGGAGGGCTCTTAATTCCACTGCTGATGCTGTCTTATGGATCTCTGAATGTAGGACGTCAAACTCTGATTTCTTTTTATTCTTTGATGCCATTTTCATGAATAAACGCTTCCTGACATATGGGGCCTCATATGGTATTATTGGGGCGTTAATTATGCCACTTTAAAGTCTGTGCACTTTTATAAGCGTCTATGTGTTTTATCCTGTAGCTGTGGTGCACATTGACTGACAAATTAAATAAAACAAATGCTCGCCTGGAAGAATCTCAGTCAGCTGAAGGGTCTCTGAATGATGGTTCAAATCTCTGACTTTCAGGGGGGCAGCCTGAGTGAACAGGTTCAGGTTTTCACATGTACAGTTCACACAGTCTATTTCCTGCAAGATATCTGTGTGGGTCCTCACATTAAATATTATTAGAGTCAGAAGAGCTGAAAGCTTTTCAGTTAAACAAAAATGTCTGCAAACTGTGCGGCTTTCATAAACAACTTTTTCTTTTTCTTCATTTTATCAACTGTTCAAAAATATTTGTTGTTTGTGTCTGATGTTATCCTGAGGCCAGTGTTCAACACAGTCTGCATGTGTTTAATTAACTCTGCTGGTGTGGACACACACACACACACACACACACACACACAGAGACAGACAGTCGGAGCGTGAAACGAACAATGATCATGTTGCTGTCAGTCAGTCTGACGGTGTAACACTGTTTGTACGTCTGTTTGTCTGACCCAAATGTTTGGGATGTTCTGTTCCAACAGCAGCTGCCACTCTGTGTGTCTGTGTGTGTGTTTTCACAGAGACAGAGTGTATTATGATGTTGTGTCTATTTTAAAACGTGAGGAGGGAATTTGTGTGTGTGTGTGTGTGTGTGTGTGTGTGTGTGTGTGTGTGTGGAGGGTAATACTTACGTATGGACCTCAGGCTGCTCCATGAAGCGCTCCACACTGACAAAACACAAACAAACACAGTCAACAACACTGGCCAGGTGGGACTACTCTGACTCTGTGTGTGTGTGTGTGTGTGTGTGTGTGTGTGTGTGTGTGTGTGTGTGGGCGAGCGAGAGAGAGTGATCGAGACAGATGAAATGAATTAGAGGAGACAA
>JAJHUR010069800.1:3542-15697 GCA_027495735.1 Lutjanus campechanus
AACAAATTGCATGTTTCCAATATGCTCTGACATGTCATGGTCGTTTTATGATAAATTACAGTAAAGACATGGTTTAAATAACCTGCCAACATTCTAGGTTAATGGTTGTTTACATTGTGTATTAGAAGATTATCTTTTTATTAGAAGGTTAATTAACCCATTCATTGGTTATGTCTGTTGTTAAGTACATAGACACTTATTATTTTAAAAAGTTTAAACTATTTAAGCAGAGGGAATTTAGGAGAGTCAAACTGAATGAAAACAGATGTTAAATGTAATGTGTTTATTAAAATGACAACACTTTTACAATTGTAAAAACTGATAAAGTGGAGTTAAAAATAAAGATGAGCATTGTTTTACACACTTAAATTCCTAAATTTACAGGTCAGTTTACAGGTCAGAAATAGGAAATGGCACTTTGATTTTTTAAAATCTGGCCCTTCTAAAAAAGTAATTGAATTGGACTCTTGGATCAATGGAATAGTGATCATTAATTTGATTACCACTTGTGCGAAAAGTTTATGTCGACTCAAATTCTGACTGAATGTACTGCACTTTTAAACATGAATTCAAAACTCAATTAAATAAAATAACAACAATAATTATATTGCTGTAATATTAATGATATTGACAATATTCATATTGAAGTGGAGGAAGTGTCCTTTTGATCTGTTGTGACTCAATGTCTCACGCTGTCGACCCCTCCTCCTCCTGTCCTGTCAGCACTACAACCGGCAATGAGACAAGGTGCTGAAACAGACGGCCCCACTGCAACCCCCACTTTTACACACACACACACACACACACACACACACACACACACAACATACGCACATCTGCATAGGTCTTCTCTGCTTGTCCACACACACAGTTGAATGTGATTGACAGGATACAGAGAAAGTCTCTAATAAGAAGTGATGAGAGAGATCAAGACAAAGAATAAAACATAGTTGTCTGTGTGTGCTTTAAGTAGGGATGCACAATATTGGATTTTTTTCTGATATATCCAATATGCAGATATTATCCAGCATTATTTTTTATTACTGATGCTGAAACATATACATATTTTTCCACTTAATGTCTGAACATGAAGTCTCTCTTGTAGTGCAATTAACATGTTATTATGCCTACTTTTACCATTATGGTAAAACTTTTATGTGTTTTTTTCCCCTGTCCTTGTTTAAAACAAACTATCCTACAAAATATTCTTTTTGTAGCTCATAATGTTATGCACCATTACTGACACAATGCAGTAAGGAGTTCAAATATAACTTAACTGTATCCCACAATCCCTCTAGGCTCTGATCAAGGTGCCTTGATGAGGCAACAGCTCTTCCAACCAACTGCTCAAGCACCAAAACAGGTTCATCTCATCTTCCAGTTCATTACAATTTTATGTTTAGCAGCAAGACAACCCAATGTTACAATTCTCATTTTCCTTACAGAGACTGTCAGGGGCCACCTTGTGGAAAAACAAAATCCATGTTGACACTTGTGCTCTAAGGCTGGACATCCTGGTGTGTATCAACACACTAGAAGAAAAAAAAAACCTCAACAAGTGAATTTGTAATTCAATCTTTCAAACCCACGCTGAATCGTCAGTCTTGTAAAGCAGAGATAAAAAATACAAGTCATTACACCCAAGCATTAGGACACAGTAAATTCACTTATCATTTCAGTCCAACATTGACTATGTTACCATACACAAAATAGTCCAGTTTTTTCCCTTATTCTGAAAAAGACAATAATCAGTTGTTTAAATGACTTATGAAAATTGACATTGCAGCCGTGTATACTCAGAATAATTTAATGACTTATGTCCTATGACTTATATTGTACATCATATCCAAAAACCTCTTGATATCCAAGTCTTTCATAATGTTTAAAAGTAGGTGTATTTCTACTCCCAACCAGAAATGTGACGTTTCCTTTTGTGTATGCATCTCTACCACAGCCCTGCAAACTGCTGGCTAGTTGTTTTTTGTTTAAAACACACAGAGCCGACTGTAAACAGTCGAGAGGATGTGTGTTGTAAACTGCAATAAAAAGCCCATTTGAGACGCCTATCGTGAGCTACAAAAAACAAATAATACTGACATATCTCATATGTCTTAATCATGAAATGCTACATTTGGAATATGAGGTCTAATCAGGAATATCCAAATGTAATATGCCAGGGTATGCTGGTATTGTCATCTCATAGAAGGGCCACATCAATGCTAAAGTACAACAAGAAAGCACAATATTTCTGAAAAGGTACTATTTTAGTCTTGTTAGTTAATTCTACTAACATATTTTCACCACACTCAACAAAAAGCAGTTTCTACAGATTTGCCATGCATTGGGCACAAACTTGGTTTTTAATACCCTTGATGCAGACAGAACAGGGTTTTTTTTAAATTGGCAAGAAAAAAATTTAAAAAATAATTTTGCTGATGGGATTATATTTTTATATCATATTTTGGACACCATGTCACAGCATCAGAATATATTTGGATTTATTGTAAAAAATTAGTATGCATGTAACCATCATAAAAAAATCTTCAGTGCTGGTATATGTTATTTTGAACCTTGATGGTAATATATAATATATATTGGGATAAACTGTATAGAAAATCAATTGAGAGAACTGCATTAGATTAAATAATCTGATGATTTAAATCCAGTGAATTACACAGATGAATAGGTGCTTCATCACCCAGATGAATGAAGGGGCTGTGAAGAATACTGTAATTTGCAGCATTGCCCTTTAACACTTAAAACAATCAGAGCTATCAAACAGACAGCTACCTACCCACAAAAGTATATATTGCTATATTGGCCAACCCTAAGCACTAGAGGTGGGCATGTACATTTACACACACACACTGACACACATGCACATATAAATCACATGCATATATATTCAGTATGTAGACACAAATGCGTTGACGTAACAAATGCACACTGTTTCTCACATGCACGGTCATACAGATTAGTAATGAAATCCAGATTGTCCTCAGGGAAGAAAACATTGCTTTACACAAAATACTTTGTCCTGAATGTTTATTATGCCTGCCGAGGCTTCCCACTCTGAGAACAGCGGGCCGGTGAGGGAGCGACGCTGCAGGCTGTGTGCGGTCGGCCCGACAATTCAATCACTGACACATTCTCTGCACCGCACAGTATCACACTTTATTATTTTTCATCCCTCTGGCCAAATTCTATCCTTCCACTGATCGACTCGTCTGTCTGTGCATCTGTCCATCCGTCTATCCAAGCTGTTTTCTGTGTCTTTCTGTACTTCAGTCCATCTGATTTAGCCACCCTTCATATGTCTGTCTAATCAGCCAACACATCTTCTGTTTGTCAAGGTGTCTGTCATTCTGCTAGCTGTCCATCCATCCGTCCATCCACCCGTCCATCTGTCCATCCACTTGGGTGGTGGATGACGTCCTGTGGACTCCGAATGCCTACAGTGTCAGGGGGGAGATCCTGTCTTTCAGCGTCAGGATCCAGAGTCTAGAAAACACACACACATACACACACAGATATGAGCCCCCCACTCTCCCATCATGCCTGGTTGTATTATGACAGGTGGACTGTCAGTCGCCACCAGCATCTCTCTTCAGCTCTGGAGGGCTGCTGCAGAGAGTTGCTGTGTGTGTATGTGTGTGTATTAGTATTACAATGTATGTTTAGAAATTACACTACTGTTTTGTGTATATATGTATGCATTCTACATACTGTATGTATTTGAGTGTTTGTGAATATATGGATGGGCGATCTGGCCAAAATGTTCTATCAGGGTATATGTAATTTTATATCATGGTAATGGTATATATCATGACAGGATAAGTGTTCTGCAAATTCAATTAAGAAATAGTCTAAAATAACTATACCATACTGTACTTTGTACCATTAATTTGATCATTTTCTTCTTTTGTGTGGAACATACATCCAAACAACAAATGAAAATAAAAATTACATTTTTGAGATCACTTATGAATAGCTCCTGTGGTGGAAACTGCATAGCCCAGTCTGGATATATTCCTACAGTTGCATGGTATATATCATCATATCATCCAACCCAATGTACAATTGCAAAACAACAACATTGCAGCAGTCATTTAAAAAAAAAAAAAGATAGTCAGACATGTAATATTGCAGTTGATGTTGTCACAATTTTGATATATGATATATGATCATGTTCCTATGAGAATACTTACATTATTTAGATGTGTTAAGCAAGAGATAAACTTGCCTTTAACAATGCCCTCACGTGCACATGATGGCTGCTGCCTCACATATCCTGCATCCATTTGAAGAGTTGTTTGTGCATGTCCTTGGAAAAACATTTTGTGTCAGCAGGATGCATTACACACATGGACAGTAGGGGCAGTGTACGGGCAGTATGAGGATGAGACAAGGTCAGGGGTCAGTAGGCACATCAGCAGGGGCAGATTTAGTAATTTTGGCGCCTGACATAAACACAGGCATGAGGCTCTCCACAACCCTTGTACTCCCCTGTTTTCAAAGTTTGAATAAATAATAAATCATACAAATAATCTTTTATTTATAGTATAGAGTGTGGTGCATGAATTAAGCAGTCTCACAGACACTTGGAAGAAGCTGTTCTGTAGCTTGGTGGTGCAGCAGCAGATACTTCAGTATCTCTTGTCAGACAGCAGCAGGATGAACAAGCTGTGGTTGCAGTGGGTATTGTCTTTTAGTATCCTCCTGCTTATTCCTGTTTTCAGCACTGCTGCAGTAGCTTTGCTTCATTTTTCAACAGTTTGTACACCAAGCCAAGGTGTTTGTTTACACAACTTGGCCACTACCTTCCTGAATCATTTCAGCAGATATGCAGGAAAATCATGGGATAATCCAAGTTAGTGGGTGGGTGGGTATGAATTAAGCATTATGTTGACATTTAAGCATATGGAGTTTTAGAGGGACGTAATTAAAGTTAAAAAAAAGTCTTAACCATAAGTTTACGAGGCATTTTATGGGGCCCTTATCAGCCTGGGGCCTAAGGCAGTTTGCCTCACTGTAAGCCCACCCCTGCACATCAGCAGCAACAACGGTAGTGGAAAGTTTTGAAGACAAGTAACAAATATTTTTACTGTATGATGACTCACTGCCACTGCTCAGCGCTCAGTTCCATTTTAGAAATTGAGTTAGAAACCTGCAAAAATGAATTGAAACAATTCTGAGACCCTTACGTTGATGCATGGCAGAAAATGTTGGAAAAATGGAGTGGGGATAATGCTGATGGCATGTTTGGTCTGCTGGCTATCAGGCACAAGGCAAAACAATTTCAATCAAAGGTCCACTGAGACCAATATTCAGTAACACAAATATTGTATAGGCAAGCATGTGATCAATTACATTCTTGACACAGCCGATAGGCAACACCAATGTGTGGTTATAACACAAATCCCCAGCCTTATGGCTGGTGTGACTGAAGGAGAGGTGTGAAGGGAAAAAAGAGGGGAAAGAGATGAACAGACTGATGGAGGGATGAGGAGAAGGAGAAAAAGAAAAGAAAAATAAGAAAATCATGAACATCAGTAGAATAAGAGGACAACAAGGCAGAGGAAGGGGTAAAAGACAATGAAGACAGTTATCAGGAAGGAGTTGAGAAAAGGATTGAGGATGTGGAGTTGGGGTGGAGGAGGAGGAGGAGGAGCAGCAGAGGGAGGTGCAGAGAGCCTGATGAGGATGAAAAATGAATCACCCTGATGGTGAAAGGAGAGCAGATTTGTGATGAAAGCACAAAGTCTTCACTCATCACCTGGACGGCCTCTCAATCCTCTCTGGAGATCAGCTGCTGAGTTTCTGTTTCTTCTTCTCTGCCTCAAACTGAGTGATGGACAGATTTTAACACTTTAATTCCCAGTGACACACAAACAAAGACTGAAAATATCTCACCACATTTACATCCTAAAAACCACATAAACCTATCAGCATACAACAGTTATGTCATGCTGCTGTAGTTATCAACTATGTAAAGACAAAAAAAATCCAGTATTACTCAGGCGACTGAATCATAAAGTGTAGCAGCAGCAGAGTGTTCTGTCCACGCTAACTTAGTTGCTGCAGTTCCAAACTTATTTATGATGAATTTTCACAATTATTTATTTACATTTTCTTTTATCTTTATTAAAATAACATGTAATAATAACATAACTAGTTCTCTTAGTGGAAGTTTTTGATAATGGTGCTATGGATGCAACACAATTATGTTAAATTACTGTCTGTTTATAGGTGGTAAGAAGTCAATAATCATTCAGAAGGAATAGATGTTTATAATGGTTAAATTGAGCAACATGTTAATGGAGTCTGGCAGGCAGTAAGGAAGGTAGTGACTGTACTCCAACTCCAGAGTGTGCATTTTCACAGTAGCAGGCTTTTTTCACCAACTATTTTGATGATGGATTAATCACTTTAATCCTGTTTTTTTGTGAATATTTTCTGTTTCCTTGAGTCCTCTACGACATGAAAGTGAACATTTGAAGATGTTATGTTGGGCTTTGGGAAACCATTTTCTGACATGTTATGGATGGAAGTAGGGGGACAAATCTTTCCAATATTTGAATTTATGCAGTATACATTTTGAACATTGTCTACCAGTGTTTCATATTTTATTTTGAAATTGGCTTTGCTAATGTTTTATGAGGAAGGAGGTACATTCAGAGTGTTTCTTAGAGTTCAAGGATACAATTTAGTGAGTAAAGCAGATGTAAACATAACTTTTGTTTATTTACAACAAAACTCCACAAGGCAACTTTAATATTACATTTTTGTTCTGCTTTATATTGATGTTAATGCTCATACTTTTGCCAAAAAAATAAGTTTTTAGGACACTGTGTTAATGTTAGCTCGCCAGTGCACTGTTTTCTACTGACATCCATTTCAGCTGTTAAATGTATAATAAAAATAGATATTTTCATTCCAGTTTGACAGGTTATTTTGATTTATGAATGCAACATTTTGATGAACAATGACTTTAAATCACAATATAATGTAATAATATATGTAATTTTTGTCACTCAGGTGGATGCTTTAATCCAAAATCCCTTACACCAACACATGCAAACAAATTTATGAGTAGGCCTACAAAGCAGGTATTTCTCTTAGACAAAGAAGAGAAGAGGAGGAGGCAGAAGAAAAAAGAAGACAGGAGACGAAGAGCCGGAGGACCGACCTCTTTTGGGTGGCCAGGAAACAGGAGCTGAAGGCTTTCACATATACACACACCAGCAAGTATACCAACCCATCTCCCACCAGTCAGTCTGTGCTCCAGCGACCAGATCTCCCATCACCCAGGCGTGAGAGAACATACCGGCTCAGGTCTCTAAGTCTGACGCACCAAAGAGCTCAGAATCAGCGCCTCGGGAAATAATAATGAATATGGAATGATAGTCTGTATTTTGTGCTGCAAATGCAACCAGATGCAAAAAGGTGGAGGGAAAAAAATCAGGAGCAGATGTTGGTAACTTACAGACACAAGAGGTCTCAGGGACTGTGAGTAGCCAGTGTGCCCTGCAAACATATTGTAACCCAACCCTGTGTGTAGTATAATCACTTATAGCATGTGTATCGCCACTTTGTAATGAGGGAAGGTATGGAATACTGCAGCTGCTCCCTGGGAAAAGCTCAGTTGTTAAGGAAACGACCAGACTAGACACAACACCACCCAATTAACATACAGAGACCTCAGACAATGAGGAAACCGCACGTCTGACACGTTTCTATAGCCCCCTGTACATGTGGTGGTGGGAGAGTGTGTATTTGTATATCTTCCTCTTCCATAGGCTGCACAGGGCTCAGTGCAGGCAGCTGGTTCTGTAAATAGAATAGAAAACTACTGTGTAGTCATCAGATGGAAGACCCAGTGGCTCTCTGAAAAGGGTTAGCCTCCATTTGTTTCAGTTCCATTTTACATCCATGTCTATATAATATATGTAATTAGGACTTTAATAAAGAAGATGGAACTAAATGGCACATGACTTGTGGTGCTCAAAGTACCAAAAAATTAATTTGAAAAGTTAAACACCAGTGTCTCTTTCCAGAAATCATGACCTGGTTACTCAAGATAATCCACAGACCTGGTTGTGAGCAGTTTCAAGTAGGAATTATTTCCTTTCTGCAGTAGTACCTACTGGAAAAACTTTCTATCTTCTAGAAATAAAGTAGTTCCTACATGAAACTGTTCACAACAAGGTCTGTGGATTATCTTGAGTAACACATATAGTTCCATTGTTTTAGAGAGTGCAGACATCTCTATGGCTGATATCTCAAAACTCAGCAACTCACACCAAAACAATCTAGATGGATAAATAGCACTACAGGTACAAGGAAAAACATATAATTTTGATTTGGGGGTTAACTGTCCCTTTAAGTACAAAGTATTCTCTCCAAAAACTACTCAGAGTATTAATTACTTTCTAACCACAGTATCATTCAGAGTCAAATAGGGTTTTGGTTTCTCCAATCTGATCTGATCAGTGGTCACAGTCACCTCTCCAAACCTGTTACAGTCTTTGTTTTCATCTGTATGTCCTGGCTTTCATTGGCCCATCTACAGTGAGAGCCTTACTGGCTACAACTATGCAGATGAAAGAATGAATACTAATTCATGCTGTAGGCTACTCAGCAGTGAATTTTTTAATTCTTGAAAATCCTTGAAAACCTTTTTTAAAAGTCCCTTTCATGCTTTTATGTTTCAAGGGCCAGGAATACCTAGAAGGGATTTCCTAAAACTTGACACAAATGTCCACTTGGACTCAGGGATGAACTGATTAGATTTTGGTGATCAAAGATCGAAGTCACTAAGACCTCTTAAACACATTTTTTGGCCGTAACACAAGAATTCATATGCTAATTATGACAAAATTACAACAAATATCTAATGAGATAAAACGATGATGTGATGACATTTCATACCCAAAGGTCAAAGGTCAACTTCACGGCGACATCATAATGTTCAGCTCTCTGTCAGTCCTCTGTACTCCTGTAAAAATAGTCTCAAAGTGGAGACAGCATGTTTCTCACTGGAAATTATTCACTGGAATCACACGTGTACTGTGAGAACTTCCAAAAAATACACTTAATACCTTTTATTAAATTCCTTCAGAGTTACAGGTCGATATAGCGGTAAGTTCCATATGAAATTCCTTCAGTTCATTACTACATAAACTATATGAGTCTGGACAGACATGGATGTAAACTATAACTTCACTGTTTGGTGGAGACATACAACTGTGAAGCAGTAATTCTATTTTTTGACTGCTCTGTTTTATACGACCATGGACAACTGACTTCTCACTTTTCTGAACCAGCCGCTAGGGGCTGCAAGTGATCAGCAACTGGTTCAGTTTGAAATCTTGTGTCAGCGAGAGACAACGTATGTTATGTTAATGTTGGCAGAATTTTGCAAATCTCCGCTGGTTGCATCTGGCAGTTGTGGCGTCTATAATAATTAACTTCTTGGTTCTGCTTAGCATGTCCCATCTTTATTTGGGACTAATATACCTCACTTCTTTTTTGTAAAACTTGACTGATTTTTGTCATGGATATATGAAGTGAATACTGGTCATCTTGTGCTCCAAGATCAAATGGGATGACAACTGTTCTATAGAGATTCTTCTGCTTGAAATATGCTCCCCAGTAACATCAGACAGATCCAGAACAGATTTTCTTATAAAAAGTTTTTTTTTTGTTATTACTGTTTTGGAAACTTTTTGTTTATGTTTCCTGGTGCCGTGTGACAATTTTGTTCTTGTTTTCCATTAGAGGTTACTGCTATTTATTGTTTAATGTGTCGAGTTTAATTTGTTTTCTGATCTTTATATTTGGTTCCTATTGTCTTAATTATACTGTGTTAAATTGTTCTGATTTGTTGTTGCTGTTTATGTGTGGACCCCAGCATGACTAGTGACCACTTTGTGGGAGCTAATGGGATATGGAGTGCTTTAAAAGGAATACATCTAGAAAAGAATAAGGTAATAAAAAATAAACATGGAAATTTAAGGAGAAATAATAATATTAATTCATTTTCACATGTATACGTTTATTTATACTTTTTTCTATATTTTATATTTATTTATTTCTAAAGATAATTATTTATTATGTTTATTTTGCACATGAATTGCCAAAGTAGGATTCATGGGTGCAGGAATGGACTACTCAGCCTGGACAGGAATGTCTGCCCAAAGTTTAGTTGACTGACAGCTTGGCCCTTCAAGGAATTGCAAAACCAACAGAGAAAAGAATAAGGAAAAATAACGGGAAAAAAAGATAAATGACATTATATAAAATAAAGAAATACATATTTTTTAATATACAGAAAAAAATAATTTCTGTAATAAATGAATAAATATATATTTTCAGAAATATAAAAATAAATATATACAGAAATAATGAAAAATACTAAATATGAAAAATGAATGAAAACACGCTCATGATTATGCTTATGCTTCTTATTCTTATTTCTTATTCTTATTCATCTTATTATTAATATTATTATTATCATCATCATCATCATCATCATCATCATACTTTATTTGTCTTTTTAAAAATATCTCTTCGTATTTTATATTATACATTGTATTACTTACTTAATTCTTTTATTTATTATTTCCTCCTCACATATCTGTGTTGTTTTTTATACTTTTACTGATGTATTCATTTTTGTCACTCCTGTGGCTCCATATACGGATAAAGAACGACGCTTTTATTATTCGCAGTTAATGACATGTAGCCTGAATGACTTAAGTCATTTGAATCGCTCTCTATTCACTTTGACCTTTCAAAGCTACCGTAATGTGACGTCACAATCCAAGATGGCGCTCCCCGTGCGGACTAACTTGAAACATCTCTTCAGATTCATTCAGAAGTTTAATTCTCCGAAAAGGTTCCTGTGCGCTGGAGCTGCTGCGGAGAACAAGGTGGGTTCTGCTGTGAACGTTCTCTCTGAACTGTGACCGTCTGTGTCTCAGCTCGAACAGGAAGTTTCAATGACTTTACACTGATTCTCAGACTGAAACGTTACTGGATTTGTGTCTGTTTTACTCTCTGCCCCCGTTTACCGACTGGAACACAGATGAATCCAGTTTTCTGTTTTTATGTGTTAAGGATTCGTATTTCTAAGAAGTTGTGGCTGAGTTTTGTGTAAAGTCGTGCTGACTGGAGGTCAGTAGCAGCCTTTGGAGCTGGTGTGGGAACAGACTGGTTGTCTGTAAAGGAGCATGTAGCTGTTAATTATCTCAATATAAACGGTAAACATGTTGTCGGTGATTCCTCTGACAAATAACGTGTTCAAGACCGTGCTGAATGATTACAAGCAGGCTCTGACAGAAGCTGATTGTTTGATTAACATGAATAGACTGGGGACTTAAAGTCCAGTTATTCTGGGTACACACATTGTAACAGTGATATGGCAGGTTGACTTCTGTGACACTACTGAATTAGAAGACATATATTCATATATTCAAGACACATATGTTATATTCATGATGTTGGTTACTGTTCGTAATAGCCATCACATGCCAGTCTTTGAGTAGGGTAATACCTTAAACTCAGGTGTGTAATTAATAATTCTTTATTATTTTACAATTTATTATTGCTCTTATAGTTTTACTATCACCATTACTACTTTCTTTTATGATCACTATATTCTAGTTACTAGTTCTTTATTATTTTGGCCAATAAACTGAGGGGGCATGTAATATAACTGATATTAACTTGAATCTATATATTATCTGTGAATATATTGATGTGTAACTCCTTGATTCCACACCATGGTTTTAATCCGTCCTACACAGGGCTTCATGCCCCAGCAGCAGTGTTGACAGCCTGGTTATGTCGACTTTAGAGCCTGACCAATCAATCGGTTGACCAATATTTTCGGTCCAATATTGACCAATCATAGCTTTATTTGTTTACATTGGTATTGTATGTATGTATTTATTTTTTGCTGTTTCAATGCTGCGCACATTACATATCAGTGTTTGAAAAGTGAAAAGTGTTTGGTATTGAAATTCGGTATTAAGTGGCCACCGCTGCTAAGGAACAGAGTATTGATGAGCTCTTAAGCTATTGGTTCTTTTATCAGAGTGTCTATTTGTACCTGGGCATGAATAGGGTATGAATATTTTTATTGCTTTCAG
>JAJHUR010069855.1:1385-14326 GCA_027495735.1 Lutjanus campechanus
ACTAGTTGGGGTGAGGAATGAAACCAGGCAGGGTTCTGGTAAAAAATGTTTTTAGTTGTCTTCTCTTGAAGAACTTACTTTTAAAGAAGTAAGATTGAGCTGAATAATTCCAAATGCTGTAGCTTTATAGTGGTCTCAGCAGGTGACTCTGAAGAACAATAGATACAGGTTTTTTCATATAGCAGCTTCAGAAAGTGTTGAACGCCGCCCGCTGCATACACTCTGCATACACCCGATGACTGACTCCACCGACCGCCACGACACTGTGACACTCGATTCCCCCACCGGTGTCAGTGAAGCACCACAAATTGCTACCTGGTCTGTGGGAAACACTGTGGTTTGTTGTTTTCACAGAGATCTCTTTCCATCCCTATAGGTAAGGCGCTTTCTCCAGCTAAGAAGACTTCCCACAGTGGTAACCCCTGGGCCTCGGTGCTCATCTCCTGGTTCCTTGTGCAGGTTAGTGAAATAAACAAATGCAGAATAATGGAGTTAGCAATTACAGCATTAAGCCCTACGAGGCTGGGGTTTACAGTATTGATACTTTTTCAATTTCACATGTTCAAAAACAAACCAAATTTGATAGTGTTGAAAGAACCAAAGCTATAGAAAAAGATCTAGTGCTCATTCAAGACCTCAGTCTAGGTCAGTCATATTGTCCTGCCTGAAATTTGGCTTGCAGAAGAACTGGACGGTGTTCAGTGAATCTTTCTGTACCAGCACATTGCACAGGTTATTCTTTTTTTTTAAAGAAGAAGAAAAACACAATTTTGTGTGCCTAGGACTTTTTTCTGCTTTTTTCTGCTCTTTTAAATTTAACGACCAAAAAGTATTCAATAATTGCATTCAAACATTTTTTGTTGTGCAATCAGCGGGCCTAAAAGTGTAGAACTTCAAGAAATCAGAAACAACACTGGACTTCTTTTACTTTGAACTTTGTTTTAAATATTTCAGCAAAATCAATAAATCTTGAAGAAATTCCTGCAGAGCTACGGGAGCAGTGAAGCTCAGTACAAAAGGAAGAAGGAAAAGCTTCAAACAAGATTCTATTATTTCCTGGTAGTAGATGGCAAGGTCGGGAGGCAGAAACAAAATCAGCCCAAGCTCTTGTTGTTTGTATTATGAAGTCTTGTCATAGGAGCTTTCCTCAGACAGGAAGATCAGAAAGTCCTCCTGTTAAACTCAAGAGAATTCTTCCCTCAAACAGACGTGATTCACTCACTGTAAAAAAATAGATCAGTTTGGGCAGGATGTCTTTGTTTCCTCTGACTGCTCAGTCTTCATCCATGCAAACCCTTACACTATTCTTTAATTTGCCCATTTGTGTTGGAAAAAAATAAGGCTTGAAGTCATTCATTTTGTTGACTGTATTTCAGAAAGGGACCACAGAAACCACTTGGCTTCGATAGTTTTCCTTAAGTTACCCCAGAAAAGTAATATTATTGTTTGCCACCAGACAAATCTTACAAAAGAGAAAGGTGTTGTTTTCCATTGCTTGCTACTAGAGCTGCATCCTTTCTCCTCTTAATTTATAAAATTTATTTGATTATTAGATGTTTAGTGTTTTGTTGATGCAGTGGTCAACTCATTGTCTTCATGCAGCTGTGTGGTGCCTCCATTTTCAGGGCATGTAGTCAGTTGATTTCAAACCAAAAATATTTGGCATTTTTCTTGCCAAATTAAATTTTCTGCAAATCACATTCAGGATTTTTATAGGATTTGATAGTACCTGGAAAAAAACAGATCATTACACTTTTCTTAACATAGTTACAAAATGCTTTCATAAAGGACACGAGAGACAGTAATAAAATTACTTTTAAAACCTGAAGTAGCAAAGCCAATTGTGAAGAGTTCTTCATGCTACACTCACCCTTAGTCCAGATTTAGACTTTGGAACTGTGAGAGGAGCTTTTCCCGCTGACATTAGCGAGTTCCCTTGTACATGAGGACTTAATAGGTCAGAAATATAGCTTGGGGCCAATCCATTTAATGCCTTACAAGCAATTAATACAATTTTGAGCTGAATTCTGAGAGCAGTAGGACGTCAGTGAAGGGTTGCTAAAATTGGAGTAATGTATTCTCTGCTAATGGTTCCAGTTGAAATCCAAGCAAGCTGCATTAGGGACCAACAGAAGACGATTTAGTGTGTTTTTTACTGAGTGCTGCTGAATATCAGTAGTGTAGCTCCTATAATCAAGAAGGGATGAAATGAAGGCATGAATAACATTCTCCAAGGGGTTTGATTTTAGAGATACTTCTCAGCTAATGAACATAAGACTTTCCCTCTGTACTAGAAAAATAGAAAATAGAGAACTTATCGTCCATGCTTGATACAGTCGCCATCTGTGCTGGTCAAAGTAATTCATAAATGCAGAGCTACAGAGCATTTAGTGGGACAGGGGGTCAAAGTACAGAACTGCTATGTAAATGTGTATACTCATGCATGCAGTCGGAAAGCTTGCTAGTTTCTTGTGTTTCGAGCAATGCAAACCATTTCAAGATACAATCACAACAGCAGGTACAATCAGTGCCATAAACAAACAAATACAGAATTCAGGTAACTCACATTTGAAGGCTGTAGTAATCCACCAATCAATAATACACCACCAAAAATGATCTTGTTACACTGGCAAAGGTTCAGTCAATATAGTCCAGGAACATATTTAGTCCAAGTTACTCTGTTTCCATCGAGAAATACCCACATATTGCTTCACTTGAGCCAGTAGGAGCTTCCATGTCCACAGCCCACAATAGATAATGAGAGTCCACGTTGAAAGGAGGTGCTTGCCTCTCTTCTCTTGTGTAAAGACAGAGCTAGTTGGAACAGATTGCCCTGATAACTGGCACTTCTTATAGTGAATTAAACCCTAAAAAATGACAGTATGTAATGTGAAGCTACAACAGGGAAGTAATGTAGGTTAGGTAGGTTGCTGTGAGTTGATTTTTAAATGAACTGCTTTTTTCATCATAGCACTTCTTTTGATGCCTTTATACACACAAGTATAATTTCAACAAGGGGAAAGGCACTATAATGTGTTTATGCTTCAGTTACTCTGAATCAGGGGTTTTTGTGGTCTCCAAATGGCCCTTTTTTAAAAAGATGCCTAGACATACCCTTAGAGAAACGTGTAAATGTCTATTTTCAGTGGAATTGTTATCAAAATTGAACTTAGGACCGGGTAAGGCGAAATGCTGTGGTTCCATTATATTTTCTAGCTAACAAGTCTCAACTGTAGGTCATCTGCAGGCATATTTTTGCACTTCAGTGTGTTTAAACTTCTTTTACTCAATGCTAGTAGCACTTAAAGTAATTCTGACTGCTGGGGAAAAACTTGAGAGTGTTACCTATCAAAAGAGATCATAACCATGCATGTACTCCAAGTGGTTCAGCTTTCAATTTACTTTGGGTGTGCCTTGGATAGGTGATTTAGGCTCATTTCGCAGGAATGGAAAAAGGTTTTAACCAGTCAGAGTAACTTTTATAAGTTGGAACGTGAAAAGAAGATGTATCATTTCCCCAAGTTTTGTGGTGCCAGAGAAGCTGTGGGAGCAGTACAGCGATTGTTTCCAGAACAGACAGGGACAGACCAAACAGAGGCCAGAAATACAGTAGTATTAGAACAGCTGTGTGGAACAAACTATCATTGTTTTTTTACTCTGACCAAGAGAGCAAAAAATACTCCTGTAGTGTTTTTTCTCTTCTATTGTGTCTTCTAAGTGGGGGAAAGAAGTCAATTTAGACTGAGGAGAAAATATTGGCAGAGAGGAGGTGGGTGAGGATAGAGAGACAAAGAAGAGGAGGAGGATCTTAAGAGCAAATAGGCCTGACTATCCCATCATTATCAGAGGTGAGTGTTAAAGGCTGAATGGCTTGTCATTATTTACGCTTTCTCTCTCTTTTTTCTCTCTGTCCCTCTCTCATCCTCTTCTCTTCATCCCCTGCCACTCTCCAGGAGTGGAGGAGGAGCAATTAGATGGAAATCGTTAGCTGCGCCGCTGTCGCCATCAGAGATCATTGACTCTCTCGTCCTCTTTCGCTCTGCCTCTTCCTCCGCCATTTGAATGATTCACTGATGACAAAAGTCTGATTGTAATCTCGCCTCCCAACACTCACATACTGCAGGATTGAAAAGGAAGGAGAAGGAGGGGGGAGGTATGAGCCAGGGCTTTCTTTTATTAGACTTTTAAGTAAAGGGAAAATAAGCAGACTGCAAGAAGAGGTGGAGAAGAAAAACAAAGGAAGTTAAGAGAAGTTCAAAGACGATAGGGCTGGGTAGGTGAAGTGAAAGTAAGCTGCACTGTGGAGCAAATTAATGTGATGAAAAAGATGGACAGTCCATCTTAAGAATTCACAATCTTGTGATTTTAAGAATTAATTCAAATGCTCCGATACTCACAATATTTGCAAATATTTATGAATCAGTCTCGTAATCTCCTCTCTGTTGGATGTGTTCAGATCACCTTCTCAGGGAAGTCTCCAAGAGGAATTGTCCGTGAAAGTTCTCATTCGTCCAGGTCATTGTAATCCCGGGAAAGATTAAAGCGAAAGCAACTGGACTTGTTTAAATTCAGACTAGCTCAGACTAGTCTGGCAGGCATGAACTGATGTAGTTTCTTGGATGCGAGGCAAAAACGTCATCAGAAAAGACTTTTAAACAAGTCCAGTTGCTTTCGATTTAATCTTTCCCGGGATCCAAGAGGAATTAGATGTCTGTACCACCTCAGCATGAAGGAGCAGTGTTTCTACTGTAGCACTTTTCTGATTTCTGAGCTTCTTACCCTACAGGGGTCAACCGAAGAAAACCCCTTTTGACTGTTATTTCATTTTTTGGTCGTTTCCTAAAGTTCCTGAGTATAGGTGATTTCAACAGTGTTGAAATCAGTGTTGATCTCCTGCTCCATGTTACCCTCACTCATAAACAAAAGCCCCAAGACACTTGAACTTCTCCTGCCTTGGAGCAGTGACTCACTCTGACCATGAAGGACGTGTGACTAAATGTCCATTGGGGAGATTATAATTGTATGTCCCTTACTTCATCAGTTACAGATTTTTAAAAAAGTCCTGCTTGCCACAACGTCACCAAAATTGTTCTCAGGTCACTCTTTTCACGGTGTTTGCTAACAAGCAAGCTATTTGCCAGCTCACTCACAAGCTTGCATAAGTTGACATGCTAACAGTGTGAAGCATGAAGTGGTGAAGGCAATATTGTGCAGTTCTCTTACAGGGGGCCCACAGTAACTTTAGTGGAATAGAAAGCATAGAACATGTCCTCTCAGGTGTTTCTTGCCCCCAAGCTACGTTTTGCTAAGACCAGGGCTTACCCCTTTTTTAAAGTTATACCACACCTGAGCCATTTCTACATTACAGACATTATCACATTACTTTACAGACTCAGTTCAAAGAAAACAAACGTTCCTGAAGCATTTTCAACTTCCTGGCTACCAAAACTACATAGACTAGCAATTACTGGAAGCCCATGTTCAGGGCATTCCTTTAGGCTGAATATTTACTGTCACTCGAACTTATTACACATTATGATTAGCAGTACCTTCTTTGATCATACAGGCTGAGTGCAAAATGTTTGTTCAAATTTCCTGATTGCTAATCAATTAAACTATTTCATAAAATGTTTATTTACTGTATAACTAATTGCTTCATAAGCCATGGTGTGTCTGCGTCTGTATCCAGACACACACTTAAGCAAGCACTGTCCAGGTGTTACCTGTAACCCGGAGACATTTCTGGAAGAGGATTGGCTTTGTTCAGCTGCTTCCCCTCAATTCTTCTTATTTAATAAAAGTGTTTGTGGGAGCATCTTATTTCACTGAAATTTATGGCAATTTATGCACACTGCTTTCCAGTAAAAACAGTCTTTCAAATTGCCACACAAAAAAAAAAACCCAGGAGAGATTTAGTGTATGTGTGCGCACACTCACACTTTGTGGGCTATGACAGCAGTTGTCCATGCTGGCCTGTGTCTGAGTTAATGGCTAATTAATGCTCTAGTAGAGCCAGCTCCCAGGGGAGCTCTGGAGAGACACCCACTGACTTTGACTGCCAGAGGTCAGAGATGCTCTCTTACCCACCCTCTCCTTTTCACTTGTCTGTCTTTCTTTTTTCCATCTCATCTTTTCCTCTCTTCTTTTTCACACCCCCCCTTCTCTATACTCATTGCTCCCTCGGTTCATCATTTCTCTCTTTCTGACCGCCTGTCAATAATGTGACATCATTAATCTCAATTCCCCATCATTACCATCTATCCTCTCTCTCCCCTTCAGTTTACTTCTGCTTCGTGGTCACAAAGTTAGTGATCACAGAACTGCTACTTTCTCCCCTCCCCGTATACCAATGATATGCCCTTGAGCTCAAGAAAATACTACAACTCTAGTGGAGTTTCACAATGCCCAATCATAAAACAATGTTAATTGGAGAGGAAGACTATACTTTGTGTTTGTTCCTAGGTACAGTACTGTAGTTACCTCTTTGTTCTGAGAAATAAGTCTCAGCAGCTCGCATACAGATAAAGAACGCTTGCTTGATGATTAAACAGCCACAGAAAATGTTTCATTCAGTGCAGAAGAACTAATGAGGCCTTTGCCTGAAAGATTTTGTTCCTCCACCAAAGCAGGAAGGTGTGATACACGTGAAGTGGAAGGTGACAATGGAGAAGATTTTCATTGTTATAACTTGAAAGTGTTGACGGATCCCTGTGTGGATGAAAATAGTGTCAAAATACCAAAACTGCATGAAATTCCTTTAAATAATGGACTTCAGCTGATGTGGGACATTCATGTTTGTTTACTTACAGACTTTTTATATCAATTAGTTTCATGTCAAAGATATTAGAGCTTTCTAACAAAAACAAACAAAAAAATCAAAATCAAGCCCATGTTGGGAGACTTTGGCCAATCACAGGTCAATAAGATAGTTGATTGTTGAATCTCATTCCCAAATACTAATGCTTTGAGTTGCTGGATCACCAGACAAAAATGTTGGTATTGGACAGCCTGGGAATGAGACTCAACAGTCAACTATCTTTCAGCTTATAAATAAATATACAAAAATCTGATCAGGTGATAGATTATTTGTGCATATTAAAGACAAAACTGTGATTTCCTTGAAACTACAATTAGGACTTTTGTGAAATAAATGAATCTTTTTCTCATTAACTTAGTTTTTTTGTGTTTTTTTAAACTTTATTAATTTTTTTGTGATCAGTTGTTTATTGTTTGTCATAGGTGAGAGAGGTAACGATACATTCACAAATGTTGTACAACGCACGGCAGAATTTAACATAATTGCCCCCCTCATTGCCCCTCATTGCCCCTCATTGCCCCCCCACCATGTAAGCCCTAAATGGTGAAACCAAAGTAGTGGAGCTGCCAGTGTTAGTCACAATGATTGAGTATCGTATCGTATCGCATCGCATCGCATCGTAACTATATGTTGTAGCCCTACAAGACAATGAACATGGACACGAACAAACACAAACCAAAATCCAATGGTCATTATAGATGTAAACCAGCAGTATTCAAACATAAAGGAATTAAATACTTATGCCAACTGCCTCCATTGCATGGAGTGCATCATTGGCACTTGCATGCAAGTGCCAATGATGTTGTCAGGGCAAAAGTCACAATAAGGATTAGTTCTTAGTTTCATGTGTTATAATCTTTGAGGTGAAAGATAAGATCAATGAATAACTTTATACTGAATCTTTTGGTACTGTATATCAATATCAAGTATGGTAAATTATATGGGTATGTTTTTCTTTAATGGGGCGCCGTGACACCCGGATGTCTGGATTCAACTAGGTAGTGAGTAGACACAAAACAAAACACCATGAATACCATTCAAAATTAGGCAGGTTGATACCACTGGCTGACTTATTCCTTTGCAATGTGGAAGCTTTGATTCTGGAGTTTTTCTTATTCCACAAAAAAGTGCTGATAACCGAATGCAGTTTCTTCCAGTAACCATCCGGTGGGGCTAAAAATCAAGATGTCATCCGCATATAAGGAAAAGTAATGTGGTGTGTCGTGAGTGATGATTGGCTCAAGAACCTCTGCCTGTCGTATTGCTTGAGCAGTGGGCTGGCAAGGAAAGGGAAAATAAAAGTGGTGATAAGGGACAGCTCTGATGTGAGGATCTGGAAACTGGGAACATCGATGAACAAATGTTGCCTGTTATCACTACAGCTGAAGGATTGGCCTACAATAATTGATCCTGAAGATAAAACCTTCACCCTCAGCATCTCAGCATCTTCTCTGCATCTGATGAGAGAATGGCCCTGTGATTGTTTGACTTTGAAGCTGAATCTATAACATGAAGCAAGCAACGAACATTACCAGATGCTAATCTGGTTTTCATATACCCAGTCTGATCATGGTGGACCAAAAGAGGCATATATTGTCACAATCGGTTGCCAAGATCCTTTTATAATCATGTTAATTATACTTAAGATTTCTATTAATCATTGTCAGAACACTTAAGAACTTTAGTTTTATAAGAAACATGTTCAGCATATGGAACAGCTGAACTCATGTCAAGTTTATTTGACATGAGAAGTTTGTTTAGAAACATTACAAAATTATCTTGACTTGTCCTTTCAAATTCGGTCTTTTTTTTTAAGGCAGCCTGTACACATTTTTTTTAGATTAAACCAAATTATTTATTTTTGCAGTGAATCTTCAATCAGTGTTTTTCTTTGCTCTGTGTCTGCCTGCTGTGCAACTGTATGCTAACAAATTCACCAGATTTTTAAGGTGATTATACTGTATGACAGTGTTGTGTTTGCAGCCAAAAAAATCCAACAGTGTAGCTGTAAAACACAGAATTCTAATATTTTGACTCATATTTGCTACGTCCTACATTATAAATGTGACCATAATCATGGTTATTATAGCCAAATGTAATGCAGATGGAACAGTGGAAGCTCTTACTGCTTTCAATCTTGGCTTTCACATCTGTGGTAACTCAGTTACGCACAGCCCTGTTCACACATTCTTGTGTGAGAGAACGTGGCAGGGAGCAGTACTTCTAATGGGGTCATCATTTCCCTCCTCCATTAGAAGTCACCTACCACTCCTCAGTCAGAGAGAGGGTGAATCTCATACATCCATGTGCTGTCAGTATTATTAGATATACGACTCGCCCTCCAAATCAGGCACCAAGAATTTAAAATGAAGCTCAACTTGGCTGTGTTGTCACGTAGCTGACTGCATGCTGCTGATCAGCAGCCTAGATAGCATTTTAATTCAAACTGAACATTAGCCTCAATCAGTGGTTCCCAAAGTGGAGCCTGGGGACCACCTGAGCTCCTACACTGGTCCCCAGGAAAATGGAGAACAAATTCATTTTAACAGTGTCTTGCTCCCTAGATGTTGGCCAAATCTGTCCTTGCTGTCACCTTTTAACCACAGAGAAGACAGATAATAATATCTAACAGCAGAAAATCTTCAGAAGGTTTCTTGGGACCCAAATGGACCCAATGCTCAATTATCTGGGGATACTTTACTTGAAAAATGTGAGCAACCTCTGGCCTTGATAACAGCCCCTCTGTGTAGAATTTCCATTTTTAATTATAACATTTTTCAAATTATGTTCAAAGTTTTTGTTTACATGTTCTGCATGTGTTACAACAGTGTGGCTTCAGGTACTAGACTGTATTGTTATGAAAAATATTGATAAATATTGATACTAAATAGTTGAAATGCTTTCAATAATCATTTTTCTCAGTATCAGTACACTGGTAGCAGCTATACTTTTGCGGTCTCTCTTCTCTCCGACAGGGAGTTGACACACACACGCTGCAGTGCCCACATAGTCCCGCCCTCTGTCATTTAAGCATGGTGCTTCTTAATACTCATCTCATTTTCTCTGGCTGAATTTGTCATGTCTTGTTACATTCATTGTTTAATAGAAATTTAAAGTTTTATGCCCCCAATGTTGGATAAGCTTTACCCCGTGGTATCGAAAATTGCATTGAATCAAACAAATCAATATTTTTCAAGCTATTGTATCGAAATGAGAAATTTCAGTATTGTGACAAGACTACTAGACTGGCCATCCTGCAGTCCAGACATTGTAAATTTGTGGTGCATTAGGAATGGAGACTCCGGACTGTTGAGCACCTGAAGGCCTATATCAAGCAAGAATGGGGAAGAATTTTGCTTTAAAAACAAAGCAATTAGTCTCTTGAGTTCCCAAACCCTTGCTGAGATTTGTTAAAAGAAAAGGTGATGTATCACAGTGGTAACCATGACTCTGTCACAACTTTTTGGAATGTGTTGCAGGCATCAAATTCATAATGAGTGTATATTTATTAAAACAACAAATTTAAACAGATTGAACATTAAAAATCTTGTCTTTGTACTGCGTTCAATTGAATAATACATGTACAGTAGGATGACTGGGAGTAGACAGGAACAATGACAAAATGGAAGGATTTCAGCATTTTATATTTTGAGCTTCTCATTTCATTTCAAGTTTTACAGGATGTGGACATTAAACTTTATTGAAGGAAATTACAGATCTAAATTGATCTTGAATTGAGTTTTAGTTATGTCTTACTTTAGTTACTTACTTATGAAAAAGAATTTGGATTCAATAAGCACATTCAATACTAGAATTGGAATCATAAAAGACCAACAAACATCATTTAGTCGGGCTCTGATACAGCAGGGTAACAGCATCGCTGTCTGCCTCAGTATCCTCTTTGATACTACCAATTTGAGTTGCCAGAGTCAGAATTCTTTACAGTCCTCCTCCACTAAAAAAATGTGTTTTGCTTATTGCTGCTTCACTTGGATGTTTGAGCTTTACAAGGTTTTCCTGAGTTTGACACAAGAAAACAGTTTCCACATTCATCTGCTGAAGACGGAAAGTCTTCTTACCTTAAATCTCAGACACATATGTACAAGGAATAACTAACAAGGTAATTGAGTTTTTTTGTGGGAAAAACATATTGGACACAAATTATTGTTCACAACGGACTAGTTTTAAATGTTGTTTTTATATCTAGAGGGGGTCTCTAACTTCCCTACATACTGTAGAGGCATTAAAGACTGATACATGGGCTTCACTTGTCACTTTCCATATTAAGGTCGATGACAATGAGGTAAACTATTTCAATTGCATATAAATCAGATGTTTCATCTTCTTATTTTCACTCAAAAAGCACATGAACATGCAAATCACGTGCTTGACTTCATATTTTAGGTACGTTTTTGGGAGTGAAAAGTAGGTGGAAGCTGGAAAAGGTCATAAGAAAAAGGCATTTAAATGCACTCTTTTGTCCCACTTTGGAATGACGTTTTGCTGTGAATGTTAATCCCTTCTTTCTCTCCTTTTTCTCCCTCTCCCCCTGTTTTATTCTTTCTTTTCCAGCTGGTCCTGTTTTCAGGGAAGCTCAACACCATCGCCAGTATTGTGACCATTTTCTTCCTGCTGGTGTATGCTGCCGTGGACTTGGCCTGCCTGGCTCTGGAATGGGCTTCTGCACCTAATTTCAGGTACACACGTGTCACGTACTGAACACCGGTACACAGTTTACCCATCATAATGAAGATGTATGGTCGAAACCCTGTGAGCACATTTTCCTCACTAAACACACTCCGTATTTAGTTTCCACCTCTGCCGTTGTTTATGTATGTGTGCAAGACGGTGGTTGTTCGCCAGCTGGTTGCTGCTATGGTGACAGTGTACTAATTAAAAGACATAAAACTGGCCACTGCTTATAGCCCTATGTTGGAGAGGGACCAACAATAAAACTGTGAGTTTGTGCGTGCTAGTACTTGTGCGGGCGCAGCCTGAATTGGATGCTCAAGTAGCAACGCATGGAGATGCTTAGAGATTTAAATTTACAGTGTTTGTGTATGTGCATCAGAGTGTGTGCATGGGTGTGTTGTTTGTATTGCCTGGACACTTACAATGGTCCTGATTTATAAAAGCTCCCTGAAGCCATTTTCACACAACAGTAGCATAACCCAGGGACAGTGTTGGTTTATATGTAGCTCGATGATTACATCATAACATCAATGTGGCCGGAGTTTGGCATCTGATTCACTCGGCAACTTTTTTATGAGTTATTCCAGACTTTCTGTGTGATGTTTTTATGGTGTCCCGCAGAAAATATGTTGGTATCAAAATCTGCACTATCTTTAAGTACATCTCCACATCCAATAACCTATATTGTTTTTCTAAAGACATACCCTCTTTGATTAAACTCCTCCACTGGCTGTGAAACACATTTGAACATGTCAACTGCTCTTCTTTTTATTTGTTATGGGGAGCAGAAACTGTTTAAACACCATGCATCATTTCATTGTTATGACAGGTTGCCTCCAGCGGTGCATTTGGTGTAATATATTCCTCTGCAGTGGTAGTTGGAAATGAGTCGCAAGACATGTGAGAGCATTTGCAGCTCCCCACATCAAGGACACATCTGTCAAGTCTAGTTGAAATCAGAATACAGCAACCGACACATACAGAACATACAGAACATTTGGAAAACAAAAGGTTGAGAAGGAGATCTCCTGTGTTATTGATTTTCTGCACAATCGGGTTCATTCAGTTATGGCACTTCTGAGTGTTTTGCAGGATGATGTTAGTGGATTAAACTGATAGTTGCATATTGGACTACAACTGTAGTCTTGTCTTTGGGGATTGAATGCTTTGCTTAAAGGCATTCGCATGGAGGATGAGAGCTGACACAAGCTCATGGTGTCTCACCTGCAAGATGATGTTATTCAACAACCGATACTTGTTTTGCGTAATGTTGACACGTGCAATATGTAAGTTCTGCTACAAAGAGGTTTTCTCACATTGAGACAGTAACAACAGAGGTAGTTCAATGACATCTGGTCTGGTGTTTTTTGACATTTTAATGCAGAAATATTACATGTCATAGCTTTAAATATGAGCACAGATATGTTTGTAC
>JAJHUR010070364.1:406-15475 GCA_027495735.1 Lutjanus campechanus
ACAGGGCTCACACACACACACACACACACTGGTTCATGACAGCTGTCTTTAAAATTGTGAATGCAGTTTTCAGGGACCATCTACAAAAACCAAAGTAATGAGGAGAGATGCTTTGTAGCATACTGAGCTACTTTACAGTTCAGATCTTGTTTTATCTTTTAAGTTTGCGACATTTATTTGAACAGACTCAGATCTTTTTATTGCGTTCAGGTTTTATGTTTTTGACTTGATGTTTTTATGCTCGGCCTGAAGAAACATCATTTCATCCCAACTGTATTTTTACAGTTGAAATAACAAACTTGAAACTTGATAACTGCAGTGAGTTAATACTCTCTTCAACCGACTGCTGCATTTTAATTAAGCTCTCCATTATAATAATTGATTGCAAATATGAGATGTAACACAGATGACGATCTAGCAGTATTTTCTTATTTTCCGAATCCCAGATTTGCCATTTTGAATGGTACAGAAAATATTCTGACCGGACTGATTAAGAAAATGACCTGTTGATTAATTGAAAATCATTATTTACAGCTCTAATATCAGTACATGTGGTGATTGAAATGCCTGTCAAATCAAAGTACTTCATCACATCGATAAGCAATTCAAATTCAATCCAATATTATCATTAGAGGGGTAAACTGAGTTGACGGAGATTCTTCAAGTCGAGCCATCATTTTTTTTGTACAAGCCTACAAAAATGCACCGTGATAACACTTCAGTGAGTTAGTATAAACAAGGAGAATCACAAATATAATTTTTATTTTTGCTGGCGCAAATCTACCTGATCACATGGCGATGCAACATCATTACAGGCTGTAAACTTTATAAACAGTGTCTAAAAAATCACCACAAATAACAAAACCAACTGCGATGGAAGCAGATGATAGAAACAGGGGTCAGGTGTCGCGCTGTTACCTGCACCGCACGCTCTGCGGTTTACTGTGATTTTATGCCTGAACAATGGACAGCAGGACACACTTCTACTTCCTCTGACTCTATAGATGTTTCACATCCCAGATGATGAAAAAAACATTAAAATGTTGCTAGTGAAACATACTCATGTAGGCTTATATATGAGCTTAGTCTGCCGCTGAAGTGAAAAAAGGAACAAATCATTAAATCTTTGTATTGAACAGCCAATTAGATTCAACTGACAGAATCGGGTTGGGTACAGCCCGAGACCTTGGTATTAGCAGTATGGCAAAATCTTTGATGGCTGACCAGTTTACATGGTCTTATGGTATAAATATCATGCTTCACCCTATATCAATGGTTCTCAATCTCAGTTTGGGAACCGCTGCCCTATATGATGGTGATACTTTGGTAAACATACCATAATGATGTCCTGATACATTTGTGTGTGTGGGTTAGGGCTGCAACTAATGATTACTTTCATTAGTAATTAATCTGATGATTATTGTCTCAATAAACCGATTAGTTTTGTGGTCTATAAAATGGCAAAAGATGTTGATCAGTGCTTCCTAAATCCCAAAGTGACATCCTCAAACGTCCACAACCCAAAGATATTCAGTTTATTGCCAGAGAGAACTAAAGAAACCAGAAAATATTCACATTAGAGGCTGAAAGAGACATTTTTATTGAATAGTTGGCAATAACTCGTTTTAGTCAATTAATAATCGATTAACCAATTAGTAGCAGCTCTAGTGTGAGCATCATAACAGAAGCGCAGTCCAACATTGAGTCCCATGAGTGAGTAAATTCAGTCTTTATTTTCTCTGATCAGAATGTATGATGGGTGTAAATGATCCATCACTGTGTCTCTACCACACTGTCTGACACCTACAGAGACTTGTGCCCCTGTAGCAGCCTCAGTACAGTATCATTCACACCGGAGACCTGACGAACCCACCAAACACACCGGCCCTTGTGCTGGTGTGTGCACTGAGGTTTTTTAAAATTCAGCAAAATGTGGAAACCCCTCTGCAGACGGAATCCCTGCCCATGAACCAGATCCAGCAGCGCACACTTTGTCTCTTATGTAAGTCCACATCAATTATTAATGGCACAATCCTATATTTAAGATATGGAGGCTCTCTGCTCAGCAGAGCCTCAGTGTTTGTGGTTATAATAGAGCTGTTGGCCTTTATCATTATTTTATAACCCTGCTGGTAGGAAAGGATTCGCCCCAATGCAATGAAATATGACCGTGTGTAATGTTTTATTTATTTACCTATTTGTAAAGTTAACCTTTAATTAGCACAAGACGGGTCACAAGTGTCTTTTCAGATCTACATGGGGACAGATTTTTAACCAGCCTTCTCATTAAGATCTCAAACTCTCAGCAGCCAAACCTGAACTCCGATGTTTTGACACAATTTCATACTCACAATTTCAAACGTAATACAAGTACTGGTTTTAATATTAAAATTCCAGCAATGCACTGATAAAAATGTGTAGAGATAGTTTCGTCTTTGTTTCACTTTGTCTTGCCAGCAGTATGATCAACACATGCAAATTTAAGACCAGTTCAGTGTTGTGCAATGTATGCTAAAGTGCAGGTAACCATAGCAACAGCACTGATGCTTCAGGCTCCCTTAGCAGTTAGCTGACTGGTGAAACGGACCTAACCGTGGATTAAACTGACTACAAACACACTTCAGAAGAAGGTGTCCACATGGAGACGATACTGGACTCCATCGAGGTGTTGTATGTCCCCCCATGGACGTGACGGCGTGACATGGGGACCCCTCGTTTGTGGGTTCATTCTGCACCTGCTTTTTGGAAATATCCTCACAGATGACGTGGAGGCGTCAGCGGGATTGATGATTGTAACTGGACCATCTGAGAGTGTCCTCCTGACACACACTTACATAACGCCTCTGTGTGTGTGTGTGTGTGTGTGTGTGTGTGTGTGTGTGTGTGAGTGATGGCTGGCAGGTGTTTTGTGGGTGGGAATGTGGGAGTTTGTGTGTTTGTGTGTGACAGACAGGAAGGTTTGAGCAGCAGGATGAACATTCAACAACAGCATCTTCCTCAAGACTGTTTTAAGAAAAGGATGAAGGATGAATCAAAGAGTCTGTCTCTTTACCTACACTTGTAGTACTGGAGAGTGGACAAAGGTTTGGGTTCGGCAGCATTTTGTCAAATCTGTTTAGGTTCAGCTTTCATCATTTGTAAGTAACTAATGTGATAAATGAATAAAAGTCAAAGATTCAATTTAGATCCGCAAATACCTTTGTTGACTGAGACGCTAATCACATTTGTGTTTATTGGTGGCCTAATTAATGGTGACAACCTTTAGCTCTGAACTAAAGACGAGTGGAACAGCAGAAGATGTAGATTAATATGTGTCAGATCCAAATAAATAATAATTGAGGTCCTGATTCACAGCTGAGAAGCTGGTAAGAAATTCATATCAGATGCTCATAAGTTTTAACTCAGAGATGTGGCGCAAAAACATAGTGACAGTCTACTTGTAGTCATGACGTGGTGTTACAAAACGGTGTTTCTTTTCGAGTACAGACACCAGCTGCTCAGTGTGTTAAAGGGATAGTTCACCCAAAAATGAAAATTCAGTCGTTATCTACTCACCCTCATGCCGATTAAAGGTCAGGTTTAGTTTTTCAGTTGACAAAACACTGCTGGAGTTTCACAGGAAGACAGTGCTGCAGAGTCTCCCATGGTGACAAATTTTCAAAGCAGAAAAAACAACTAAAAAAGGTAAAATGCCTCCACACTGCTCATCTTTTTCCTGTATTTTTTTTTTATGTTTGAAAACTGGTCAACATTCATTTATTTGGAAGATTCTGCAACACTGTTTTCCTGTGAAACTCCAGCAGTGTTTTGTGGACTAAAAACACCAAACCCAACCCGACAGCCAAAACAACCTATTTTTAACTTTTAACTTATTAAACAGAAAAATACAACTGATCACCGTCTGAATACAAGTTTTTCTCTCTTTTTCCAAATTGAGATGAGCTTTGATTGCCTATTTAACTCATCGTAAAAGAATAAACTTCATTCAAACTCGACAGACAGACTAGTCTTTCTCTCTTTGCTTTAGAGGCTGTTTTCCTCCACCTGTCCTCCACTCAGTGGTTGTTTACTGTGCCACTGAAGTGTGTCACTGAGCAGTAGCTCATCATTGAATTAGCAAAGTAAAATGACAAAAATTGTCCAAAAATCCAGCCACTGATGGACTCACTGATGGCATATATTTTTGTCCCAGCTCCATAAGAGTGTAACTTAAAGAATCTATGTATTTTGGAACTGGGAGCTTGATCAGAAACCAACCCTTTGTATGATGTGTTTCTTAGTAACTGCCAATGTTTTATTTTCACATCAAGGACAACTAATTAGGATCAATGACGATTACGGCCGACTTACAGTAAAATATGAAACACTGACATTCAATGGCTGAAGGAGGAATACAACCTTCCACTGAACTCTGACTGGTCAGTTGTTTTTCCATCCAGGGAAAAGTCATCAATGAGCCCATCAGCAGACTGTTTGAATCATGGAAAAAAAAAAAAAATCAGATGTGGACAATGATTCAGGGGCGCAAAACTAGGCTGATGTTTACCGTCCTGTAGGCCCACGCATGGTTTATTTTACATCAATGTAGGTCGACACAAGCAGCATGTGCTGATTTGTATACCACATTCAAATGAAGTGGAAACCTTGCCCATCTGGCACAAACTGGTCAGGTTCTGAGGTGTGAACATGAACATGAAGCCCAAACAGAGAAGCTCTTAATTTGAGGAAGAAGCAACGATTAATCTTAATCTAGTCTAATTCCAACAAACCAAACATAAGAAAACCCTAAAAAAAACAAACAACTGCTGTGTTATTTTCACAGATTTAATGAGGGCGCTGTTGCTTCCTGGTTTCCTGCATCCTCCCATCTGCAATATACTGTATAAACTGAAATTATGAGAACAAAGTAACCCAAATAAGTCATGTAAACAGAGAAGAAGGGAAGAGGGAAAGTAAAACTAGCAGACTTATTTAACACAAGGTTATAAAGGAAGTCTAGATAATAAAAGAATGTAAAAATGTGCACTGTTATAATTTTATTGTGCCTGTTTTAGCTCATTTTTCTCTCTCGGTGCTCTAACTTTAACTTTTCTCACCTCCTAAAGGTGAAGGTGCTGCTGTGACACTTTCAAGTGTGTGTGTGTGTGTGTGTGTACATGTGTGTTCATGTGTGTGTGTGTGTGTCTTAATCCTGATGAAGCCGTCGGTGCAGAGAGGTGTTGAAGCTTGTTGTGAAAGTGATGAGCTGCAGTGAGCCGAGCTGCGTGTGTGTGTGGGTGTGTGATGCTGTGTACTAACACACAGGGATGCGCGTGTGTGGGAATGTTACATGTGAGTGTATTTGCTGCTCTGTGGGCTGTAACGGTGTTGATGTGCGGCAACAGTTGCTATGAGGATCAATAATTATCGGTTTGCTGAGCTTTATCGGCTGATGCTCAGTCTCCTCAGATTGATCTGCTGATGAGCTCCAATAATCCTTCAGGTTGTTCATGTTTTCAAATTATATACTTAAGTGTAATCCTGGGGTGTTCGTATTGGTGATAACTATATTTATTGTCATTTTCATAGTACACACACACGATAATATTGTGTAAAAATCTAGTGTCTTTTAAACAAACTGTATGTTTTTAAATCATTTCTGTTTCTTTCTGTTCTCTCTTCGTCTCTCTCTCACACCTTTTCTCTATCCGTTACAGCTTTAATATGCCACAGTCCTGCATTAAAATGTCTTAAAATGCCGACATATGTTGCATATATTTTGTTGAGTTGTGTACTTTCGTCATCCCAAATGTTTCCAACAATGATCAAACACAGATATCATAATTTATTGCTAGCCTAGCTAGTTGCTATAACTTTCTGGAAAACACAGGATACGTTCGGGTACAAGTGAGGAAGTCGGCGAATGTGACAAAACATAACATGAATAAAACTTTAATGTTACTTTGTCCTTGAACATGATTTCTGCCTGAGTCATGTCAGATGGATTTTCGTCAGCAATGGTGGTTGTTTACAAGTGCAGTTAACACCCATGATCCAACGCTACTTTACGATGTCATCAAAATACGTCTTTTGATATTGTTTTAATTCGGAGCGAGACCTCTAGTGGCAGAACTTACATAGTGTACGTTGAAGTGTAATTGCACTTTTTGTATGCCATTGTACTGTTTTGGTTGCATGCTCTCTCTCAACCTCCCCACAATCGTGTTTTGAGTGTAATTCATTTGCCGAAAAAGAGGGGAAAAATGCACAATAAACAAAAATGAATTTGATTGATAGCAATATGTATTTATTTATGATTTTTTAATCAGATTTTCTATAGATAGGGCAATAATTTTAATTATCTTGGCCTTGATGATCATGTAGTGAACATCTGATATTCTGACAGCCTTAGTGTGATCTAAAAGTGCTCATTTGGCAGAACTGGGGTTGCATAAGGTTGGTAAAGCAACAGAATTTTTCCAGCAGCATTTAAGTTTGGGAATTTTGGAAATTTTATCCAGTTTCAGTTAGGGCTGAGCAGTTCAGCCTAATTAAAATTTTATTGAAATTGCAATATGGCCGATTGCAAATTGAAATTTGCCAGTAAGCAGTATAATAAAATATAAATTATCATCTCCCCCAGTATTGCAAATCATATCACATTTGCCAGATCAGTCTAATCACAATTAGAAATTTCTTTAAAGTCATGCATCCCTAATTTCAATATAGAAATTGGGGGAAAAAAACACATAAAAAAGCAGTACCAGGTCTTCTGGCATGTTTTGGTTTATTGAATCGTAACCATGACCTGCAATCGTAGGCGCACTCGTCCATCACAGGTCTTTGACAGCATCCAATTAAACAGTAATTCAGCAAAATAAAAACCCTCTGCAAAATATTTTTTGGAGAGAGAAGCTTTTTATTTTTGTGTCGTTGTTCAGTGAAAGTTCAATGCAGTTAAGAGTCACCTCATTTAATCAAAGTTAAACTGAACTAAATTGATTATTTTTCTTTCATTTCTATTGGAAGGATTTGTGATTGTGTCTGCTTGTGATATGGTAAAGAGGTTGTTTCTGCCCATGACATGCTAGAATTCCTATAAAAATTCCTACAAATTCCCATTGAAAGTTCCCACCTTGAATATTCCCAGAATTCTGCATCCTGAGATAGAGCATAATTTGATATCATGATGTTGATACCGAGCAACAGCAGTGGTAAGAAGTGAGACGCGGCTACCTCGTTTACACAACCGCTGTTTTGTTTACAGTAGAAGAAATGGAGGCACAGCAGCAACCGCTCGCTGTCTGAAAGTTTCTTAATGTTCAACTTCATATATTATATATTAAACAGACTGCAGTAAACTGAATCAGGTCCAGGACTGAGCTGCTGTGTAATTTAGACCAGTGTTTGTGTAGTAGTTTGTGTAGTCCACTGTGTGTGTGTGCGTGTGTGTGTATGTAAAGCTGGCAGCTTACTTGGCATCCCTCTGCAGCATGTTAACAACTGATAAAGATGAGAGAATACAGAGAGTGATGCTGCAGGAGAGGGAGCGTGTATCTGAGAGCAGAGAGGTTTTTACCGATCGGCTGCCAGAACTGAAATCCACAGACACACAACACAGACCTGCAAGTGAACTGACTCACAGTGTGCTCTGTTATTTCATTTCTGTCTAAATATGAATTTTCCTTTTGATGTTGTACTTTAATTATGTTTTTTTTTTCATCCTTACATGGTTGTGTGGACACTTGAAGACTGAGCATAATATTGTCCTGAAAGTTGGTTTATCAACGCTCTAATCAGGAGAATTTAGCTGATAATATATGCTAAATCCTTTATCACTCCAGTCAAAAATATCTGATTTTGGTTAAAGGGTGACCCCATCTTTGGTCTTTTCTGGGTTTTTCAAATGCAAACTCCCACTCAGCCGTTGGCAGCAGTGGTGTTGTTTACAGCACTGATGCCCTCTCTCCCCTCCCTCCCTTCCCTCCCTCACTCTGCTGCAGCAGTCCAGTCACTTCCTAGTCACCGCTGGGAGATGTATGCAAGTGTTGCGTTGATACCTTCACAATCTCTTAGCTGTTGTGGTGTAATAAATAAAATAAATTAGAAAATGTCAAGAAAGGAAATATTCTTACCTGTTATCCATAATAAACTGTGCACCTTCCTGAATTTAAGTTTCTCTCTTTCTCTGTAAGAAGAGCTTGTCCGTAAAACACACTTCAAACTCATCAGAAACAACAGTCACTATCTCTGGTTCAGTTGAAAATAAATCCTTAATTCATTGCAGTAGATGTGAAAATATTGTGGCTCCTCGCTGCCTCTCTGATGCCTCATCATCCTCTTGCAGTTTTCTTCTTCATGTCTCTTCTGTCCCCGCCTGCTGTCTTCATCTCTCCTGGAGTCTGAGTCCTGATCAGAGCTGCTGTATATCTCCTCGGTACAGTATTCCCTGTTGTCAAGCTGGTTCCTCTCGGTCTCGGAGACTATGTTTGGTCCCAGTTCGGCCGTGTTCACTGAGAGGCTGCTCAGCCTGGTTTCGTTTCCCGCGGTGCTGGTGCTCTGAGCTGCAGGTCCGGACACACTCCAGTCATATTAGGGCCTTAAGCAACACAGCTAAATGAGCTAACGCCAGCTCTTAGGCTAGCTACAGCCAAAGAGAGTTACAACAGAGAGTATAGTGAGCAGCAGTTAGCTGTTATTCTTGTGATATGAAACCTCCTGTTTGTTTGGAGTTAACTCTGGAAGGTGGCCATATTTTACATGTTACTCTTTCAGACTTGGGGATTTATATATAACAACATCTTCACTTACGTCACCTGCGTCAGGTCACGTAGGAAAGTGGCATTATGATGCCAAAACGTAGATACTTGGACCAAAATTTGACTGTATAGAGTTGAATACATAAACTATAGAATTAAATATAAACATAAAGCACCCTCCACCCAAAATATAATGGACCAAATCAGCGTAAAATGTAAATGTAATCAATGTAATGTAAATGTAAAGTCCACAATGTAAAATGTGAAATATCTAACAGTTGACAGTTGACAACTTGCAGGGTAAATGTCCATAGATATACAAAGGTAGATAACTCATTGGCCGATCAAATGTATCAGTCAATTAGAGGAAACAAGGTGGGTTTACCTGCTGCTGTATTTATCACTATACCCCTACACGAGACACATATGATAACATCACTCCTGCAGGGTGGATAGTTGTCATTACACAAATGTCACAGATGTTCTAAATATTATATTTTCATCTTCTTTTCATCTTCTTTTCATCTTCTTTCATCTTTAGACACTGTTGTATAGGAAACAGTTTTTGAAGAAACTCACAAAAGCTTAAATTCTAAATAGTTGACACTTTATGATAATATTCATAAGTCGGAGCCTGCACATCCCAGTGGAAACTGTGTCTGTTCAGAAGGTTAATGTTTTGGCGTAGAGCTGATTAGATCGCCCCCAGTATCTGAATTTAATTCCATCAAGGAACCTCCATCATGTTCAGTTTCTCAGGTTTATTACAAAGCAAATTTCATGAAAATCCCTTTAGATTAGCGAGCTGCAGTCAATTTTGTAGTGAAGTCTGCGTCTCTCAATGCACAGTGTCCCTCATTAGCAGATCTTAACCTCCACAATATGGTAGACGGGCAGACACACATCAAATCGTGAACATGGTATCTACATTTATATATTTATGGCCATGTCAGCCAAACCTAAAAGTGATTGCTATTTGTTTTATGTCGATTTTTATTTGAATTAAGATAGAAAAACATCCAACATTAGGACCAGTTTCCACTCAGACTGTGGAGTGTTTCAGTCTGAGGTGCACTCATACATCATAGTGTGTAGGTGTGTGTATGTGTGTGTGTTATTGAGTGTGTGCTCTCAGCAGAGATATACAAGGAAAGGCGTCGGTCAGAGGAGGAAGTGAGCAGATGGAGGGCGGATGGAGAGCCAACAGGAAGTGAAGGCTTGATGGTTTCCTCATGTTATGTTGGCAACAGTCAAGATTTCACTTCCCTGTACTCACACAGCCAACAGGTGCTGAGTGTGTGCGCATGTGTGTGTGTGTGTGTGTGTCACGTTTCAGTCCAGCTCTATATTCACTTTTCTAAACTTTTCCGATTATATAACAGGGAACTGAATATCTCAGACTTTCCCACAGTGTTATATTGTGGAGGCGCCTCGCCTTAAATAAACAGTGACTCCACTATCTTTATGAAAAATAATATTAGGCTTATTAAAGTCGAGATGAAATGAAAAATGCTTTTTTAAAAAAACCCCTTTCAGATCCCATCCCCGCTCATACTGTCCATATATTCAACAATATATGCCCCCAAAATACAAAAAAACAAGTTCTTTGTATTCAGCTATGAGCTGAAAATCAGCTGTGCATCATCTGTTTTGTAAACAGATGGTTCATTGAGTCTGAACCTGTATGAAGTGTGGAAACTTGTATTTCCTAACACTAAAAAAGGGACACATTTGAGGGTGTTCTTATTTATATGTTATTATGTGATGGTTTCAGTGGTTCAGCTCACTTATAGACCAGTTGGGCAGGTTATGATACGCCCATTTTCCAATGCTCAAATCAATTTCCTCCAAACGTTATGTCCTGCCTACATGTCCTGTTTCACTCAGACATATGTCATGACACAGAGGGACTAGACACTCCACAGTGGTGGTGCTACATGACAGAGCAATGGCCATGCATTTAACAAGTGATGCACCATCACCAAGTGACTACATTCAGTGTCCCCCCAGTGTATTGCAGGCCTGGTGGTGGTGACCCCTGATACTGTTTTTTTTTTTGTGCGGACAAATCTTTATTTGCAACCAGTGCAAGAGGGACCAGTACAAATAAAGTGTTTTACAAATAACTCAACATGTCCTAAGTTTGGAGATATTTCAGCCTCGAAACACAGAAAAAAGTAAGACCGCAGCTTATAATGTGCAGGCAGAGGTCACGTTAACTGAATATATTCGGTCATTGACAGAATTTTTTCAACAATTACGGAAAAATCTGAAGGCCGTCCACAGAGGACGATCTACTGCAATGAGTGGTTTTATCGGTTGCATGGAGGGAGACACATCTTTTGATCCTGCTTGAATAGTGCCAGGAATTACTCGTAAGAGGTTTGTCAGTTTAAAAGATAATTTTACAAGTCAGAGAGTCACAATTTAATATTTTTTGTTTTTGTTGAAAACACAGCATTTGACAACTGTGCATTGTCAGATTCTTTGTAAAAACCTACTGCTGTTGATTGAAAAAAAAGTTAGTTGAATAAATGACTAATTTATAACAACACATTACGTAGTACATTTTCAAATCTCAGCTTTTAGCACTGACTTAATGTAGCGCCCTATGGAAGCTTTGTTACGCCTTTTTTAAATTCTCATTTCCTTGATTTTGGCTGTGATTATGTATAACTATAGGGCCCTACCTTAATGCTGCCCCACGCTGAGTCCTGTCACTTAACACACTTGGCTGCTAGCCTCCATCAAAAGATACTGGGCCTAACAACTTTCCTGTACATCAATAACTAGATGAGATAAGTCTGATTTATTGATTAATTAATCAGAGCAGCATGTCACAATATCAGGAAAAATGGAGAGAAGTAAAGATTAACTAATACATTTTGGTAAACAGTGATTTGACGTCATAGATACATAACCAAAGATCTGACCCAAATTCTGTGCAAAATTGAGGGCAGAGGATTCAAAGAGATACCTACCACTACCACAGAGCCATTTTTAACACATTTTTGCTGTTAAATGTACCATTCAGGGAATCCCCCTCCACCCTACAAGTACTTTTAAAATCTGTGGAAAATGTTGCATCATAAAAACTAAATGCCATGTATTTAAAGAGCGCCTATTGACATGACAACCAGTCACAAGATGAGGTGAGTCAGGCTCTTGGTAGCTGGACACTTTAATGGGGAAGCCCTGCTGACAGTCAGTCGTGGTTCCTGTTCAGACTGCAGACGCTGCAGAGACTCCCTGCTGCGGTTTGTTTTCTGTCCTCCTGTCAGTGTGATGTCGAGCTGACCGGGAGCTCTGCCAACGGGGAACTCTGCAACACACGCACATCACCTCTGTCCACCAGGTCTGACTCCTGCTCAGACCTCAGTCCCGGTCCTGGTTGTCCCGGTTGGTTTGTGGTGCGTGTACGAGCCGAGGGGTGGACTGGGTGGAATGCAGTGTTTGTGTTGGAGAGCGGGGCGTGGCTCTGTTTGGCCACGGTGACTGAACACAATCAGCACGCAGCCATTCATCACAGCCTGTGCACACTTAGAAACACACGCTCTGCTGTCACAGCCAAGACTTTCAAAACTGGGACAAGATGAAATCTGTTAAAACATGAAAAAACATCAAAAAGGAACAGGGACCTGCTCGCTCCTCTGCTGTTTGGGGGGAAAAATCTCAACTTTTGCACAAAGGCTGAGTTTATTCTCAGCTGCTCAACCCTGGATGTGGTTATAACTCAGAGACATCTGACTCTCGAGGACCGGAATCAGACCTGGAGGTCTGTTCCTCTGACCGCTGATTGTGTTTTTCACAGTTTGACTCTCAGTACAGTCAGTGAGCCTTTGGCCTCAGCTCTGTGAGATCATGTGCTCAATACGACTGAAGTGGCTTTTCATTTCAAAGTTCAACGGAAAAAAAAAAAAACGAGCCGGAGAAGGTGGAGGATAGGCCCATGAGAGCTCTGTGTGTGTGTGTGTGTGTGTGTCCATACAGCACGGTTTCATGGTTTTCATGTGACTTTAAATGTGTCACTCTGTTGTGTTCTGCTCTCAACAGCATGGGTGGAATTCACATTTTCTTCAGTACGTGGTGGCTTTAGCACAGGTGGTAGAACAGGTTGTCAGTATGTTGCCAGTTGTTGGTTGAATTCCTCTTGGTGTCGAAGTGACCTTGAGTAAGACACTGAACATTGGGACCTCATTACAGAAACATGTCCTCACTGCTTGTCCCGTCTGAACTCAAAGGAGAAATATGTAATGATTGCGCATCCAAAAATGAGTACAGCAGTCCAAATACTGACTTGGAGCCGCAGACGGTATGTTAAATAGGTTGAAATCCTATTCTATACGTTCTATGGTTGAAGCAAGTTTTTTTTCCTCCCCAGACTTGGGGAAGCTCAGGCAGGCTGCAGGAGCACTACAGGAGTGCAAGACACATGCAACATCGTAAACTGACAATCACAAGCGACAATGAGTCTGAAGCTGATCAGCTTGTTTATAACTGTCAGTGGTCTGTTAATGTAAAGTTAAGCCAGACTCTGTTAACACGTTGCTCAATTTCACCATCTACATTAACATCTATGCATTATATAAGATTATTAATGATTTCTTGTGGCTCAGAAACAAACATTAACTTATATGTTGAATTACATTAATTTAAATTCTAATTAATGTGAAACAGTGAACAAACAAAAGTTACAGTGCGGAATAAGAAATTCAAAGGAGGACACCACAGCTGTACCGTTGTTTGGCACTGGAGAAAACCCCACCTTTGTTTGGGAAGTCTTGTTCCCAGTTATCAGCTCAGGATAAAGATTTAAAGTGGCAAGTGGTGGCAGATGCCGCGGTAGAAAAAAGACCAAGAGAAGATATATACCTATTCATACACGGTCTGACAAATTTAAAGCGTTTCGGTCATAATATTTTGGTGTTGATCTTTTTGATTGATTGATTTTATTTATTCAAGTGTCTTGCACCATATGGTGTCCAGCCCGTATGGGCCTACAGGACACTAAACAGAACAACAGCCTGGATGGCCACATGACAAATCAATCAATCAATCAATAATAAGTCCACAAATAAAAAAAATGAAAAGCAAACATTTCAAAAGAGTCAGATTCCATGACGGAAACATGTTATTATGTTGGATACAACGTTCTCTGTCTTAATTGCCAAGCATTGACTATAAATCTTGCCAAGGCAAACGTCTCCTCATTGAAAAGCCAACGCAACATCTCACCTTCAAACAATCAAAATAAATCAGGATTTTTCCACTGAATTTTTTCAAACAGATGGTTCCTTAAATCACTGTATACCAGGCAATGAAACAGAAAACGAACACATATACGCTGTTCTTCAGGGATACCTCTATATAGGGTAGGGTACTAGTTCTTAACTGGGCACATGGGACGTCTGTCCCCTCTTCAAATTAAAAGTTATGTAAAGTTCTGTGTGGAACTCCATGTTCATGTTGTTCTCCATCTTCGTCGTCATTGGCACAGAGATCTAACAACAGTGGTGCTGCCATTTTTGGCAGATATTTTGAATTTAGGACAATATTTCACCAACAGCTTTTCTTTTAAATTTTGCCGTGGCTGGTCTCGAGTCTCCTAAGGTTAGCTGTGGATGCCAAATTTAAAAAAAAAAAGGAGAAGTAGACAAGGAAAAGGAGAATAGTGATTTTAATAGTTGCAGCTCCAGGGCAGATTTCTTTCCTTTTTCAGCCAAATGTGTCTCTTTTGATAGTAAAAGTTGCCGATCCCTGTTCTGTGCCATCCCAGTTTTGGATTCCTGATGTCTCAAACAGATGTTTGCATATTAATAAACAAAATGTAGGCGAGGGAGACGATTTTGGTATCAGGCCATATGCAGATGTATGTGTATAGAGATTAGCCTCCAACTCTATTCTCACGTCTGAAGTTGCTTATTGGACTGTAAACAATGTCCAGCACACGGAAGAGGAAGTCCTGGCCTGTACATTCCTTATCTGTTATCTGGATATCCGCTGGTTACATTTGAAACCCTGAAACATTGGCTGTTGCTCCCAGAGGCTAAATCGTCGTCAGATGGTAGCTGATGGGTTTCCAGATTGCAGGATTCCTGACTTAGGTGATAATCGGTGATCAGAGCGGATGTTGCGCTCACTGTCCTTTCTGTGTCCACACCGGAAAGGCCTCTCTAAGCATAATTACATGCTTCTACATCTCTTCATCAAACAACTTTTCCTGTGCATAACTTTTTTTTTTCCTAGACCAGATCAGACGTGCTAAACGGCAACGTAGCTCCTCCAGATCTGTTTTTAACCCAGTTTCTAAAAGGTGTTAATAAGATGTAAC
>JAJHUR010071014.1:4444-22560 GCA_027495735.1 Lutjanus campechanus
TTATTATTTTGATTTTGATTAAAAACATGTGAAAATGACTATGGTGTGGAACCAAATTAAGATTTTTTTAGTCTGTAGACTCTAATGTGTAGGACAGGACATCTCATTCATTTGATTAATTGCGCAGCCCGAAACTCAACCATATTCTTGTACAGCATGTCCCCAATTACCTCTGTGCTAACTTTCAAGTTATACTTAGATAAATAAATGCCACACTACAAATAGACTCGTAGAGGAATTTGATCTTTGCCATGGTAACTTGTGAATGCTAATTAGCCTTGCTAACTTTTAAAGGTAAAAAATTCAGAATAACGAATGTTATCAGGCTGGATAAGACTTTTTTCTGCGTATGTGCTCATGAAGAATGTTTAAATGAATGGACAGCCACTTTGCAAAGAGTTGAACAAACAAAGAAAAGTGCAACAGCCACAGAAACAAATAAAAAAGAATATCCCATAATGTCTGAACGACAGGTGATCTCTCCGTCTTTCTGCTCACACTCGGTTTCTTTGTCTCTTTGGCCTTATGTCACCAGCAGCAGGGGTTTTTTTCCTCTTTGGGGGAGGGGGGGTAAATAGAGGCACCAGAAAACACCGCCGCAAGCTACAAGGAAAAAAAGACACATTTTTGAAATTAGAGTGGAGTGTGTGTGTGTGTGTGTGTGCTGAAGCAATGCCACTAATGATAGTGCTGACTTTCTGTCTCTTTCTCTCTTTACTCACCATCACACACACATTTTATGTATTTATACACACACATGTTGGCAATCAGGACAACTAATGCAAAGACATGTCGATCTCTCTCTCTCTTCAACTTTTACTGTCACACAAACACACGCACAGAGACACACACGTGCTGCTTGAGGCTTTTTGGCGCGGCACCGTCACTCTGCCATACTGAGGAGGCAGGTGTTAATTACCGAGTGAAGCGGGAGCTAAAAAGGTGGACGGCTCGGAAAAGAGGAAAAAATTGGACACCCTCCCTGCACACACACAAACTCGCGCACGCACACACACCGTCGCCACCTCACACACCACAACACACCTTTGTTCCCCAATTAGAGGCCCCGCAGCTTGCGACTCCTCGTTTGTTGCCGCGGTGATGGCAGCTTAATCAACGCAGCACAGGAGACTAAAAGTGCAAAAAACTTCCATCAGCTATGTTCACTTTGCAACTTAAAGTGAACCCATCATCAGGGAGGTATTTTCCACTTAGGATGCGAGAAAGTTAAAGGATTGAATTATTAATTTATTACTTTACTTTCATTTTACTTTATTTACTCTTGGTCTATTGTACTGTATGTATTGATGTTGGCTAATTGTAACTGTCAGGACAAGTTTGACATTGTTTAATAAAAACATACCAGGAAAAATAGAATTATCTAAAGTTTGAGCTCAGCTCTTTGTTGCAGAATTTAACAGCGCTACAAACTTTTATACAGGCCTTTAACATCATAATCATTCTGATTGGATTGTTGCTTCCTTTTTTTATGTTTCTTTGTTTTGTATTGTCAGATGTTTAATATCTCTTTGTGTAAAACCTTTGGCTTCCTTCCTCCCCTGCACAAATCCATTTATCTTTGTTATTTTATGTCTTTTACTGTGATGTTGTAATTTTTGAAAACAACTGATTTCCCTTTTGGTTGGTTTAGCGACATCTGTGGTGACTGTTAGTAAGAAACAGCTGAGTTTTAACAATTACAGATCTCAGAGTTCTGTTAGAAAAGACACACGACTCCCAACATGTCAAAAATGGCAGATTGGTCGGTGCACCTTTACCACAAACTAAGACGGTGTAGATACCCCTCTGGCTTTTAGGGCAGGGCATTTCAAACAAAAATACTTTTCAGTATTCACTCAGAACTACTCAGCCATTCTTCAAAGATCAAAAGATGGGAACTAGCCTCAGCGGTCCAGACGGCTCTGCAAGATGCAGCAATAATGTTCATAAACAGGAACTTTTTGCTGGCGCCTGATAGAGATGTGTTGCTTCCATGCACCAGTAAAAACAAACTACAAACTATAGTCGCATAAACTACCTGATTTTTTATCATTTAATGACTATTCAATGATCATGACCATCCCCACTAGCTTCATGTATTGATGTGCTGTTAAAGTCAGGTGATTAAGTATAACGAACGAGAAAGTCTTTGGTGAACGGAGGATCCCTGTCTGTAGTTATCACCACAGTAATGTAATAATATATATACATAAATATATTTATATATAAATGACACTACAATAATAATAGTAACACCAATTCTATACAGTATACTTTGAATACTATACTGTACTGTACAGTGCTGTATGATGTATATGCTGTAGTACATATATTAGATAATTATACATTTAACAGTACAATACGCACTCTGTAGTCTGACTCAATGTCCTACCCACAGTGGCATCTGATTGGTCAGGAGTCACAAGTAAAAGCCAATCAACACTGACACACTGTATCACAGTCAGGCAGACACAGAGCTGCACCAGTGAGCAGAGAGGAGCTGTGTAGAAGTTAAGACGGCAAATATCGCCAAAGTTTCAATAAATATCACAATCTTATGGTCTGTTTCTATGACGACAGCACAGTTAGACCGGTGAAAAGGCCCGAAGTCATGGTCGGGATTTCACTCGAGGTGATGTGATGGTTTCAGTCGCTCTTCACAGAGATGTGCTGCAGAGTGCAGCCTTTCACTGCAACTCTGCATTGAGATTTCAGGTATTATTTGTATGAAAGTAACAGTGACAGTAAAACTGTATTTCACACTACGATGACTACATATAGTCTGTGGATCACACGCGTACCAAACCATGGGGGGGCGATCCGTACAGGACACAGGACAACTGCGATCTGTTGCACCCCCGTAAGTTACCTAATTAATGTAACTTTCAAAGTAAAGTTATGTCACATATTTATTTAAGCAACTTACATACTGATTTAAGTCCAAACCCTGATCTTTTCCTAAACCTAACAAGGTAGTTTTTGTGCCTTTATTTTGAAAGACATTGCATATTAGTTACTGCTACCTCGACTGAACGTATCTACAGTGTCACGGTTCGAAGGGTAGGACTAGTGACCAAGCTGCCTGATTTGACAAGCTGGGAGTGAGAATGAATTGCAAGCACTGGGGGGCAGTGAACGCACCTTGTGTCGCTACTCACAAATGCCAAAGAACCTTTTTTTTTTCTTTTTTTTTTTTCGTGCAGCTGCGAGGATTTTTCACCTCACATTGTTTGAATAAAAAGACTAAAGCAGAAAATCAACAATATAGTTCAACACCAATACTGAACTTATGATCAAAGTCGTTTGCATCAGGCCTGACAGGAAAAACAGGAATCCACTGGACACAATGAAAATGACTATATAGTGAGACAGTGACAGAGAAGAAATATGTTGAAAGTATCACAAATGGGGTTTGATATAATAAAAACCGCAGAAGAACTCCAGGCGGTTTCTAAGAAGTGCGGGAACAATCAAGGAACCTCCAACATGTGGGTGGCCTGCAAGGAAACGCTTTCATCTTCTAATAAGAAACCCTGAAATGTGGCTGGTCGCCAGAGAACCTCAGGTTTTAGAGGAATGTCCTGCTCATGGAGCCGCGCTGCAGACATGCAGTCCTGCTGCGGGATCAGAGATCTTCGCAAAAGTGGGAATCGGAAGAGCAGGAATCCCAGCAGACGAGTGTCATCCACCAAAATGGAGACGGAGGAAGGAACTGGGAGGCGAGGGGGGGGGGCCGGAAATTCAATGTGGCATCACATATGGGACACATAAGCTGCGTTCTTTATGGTTTCTGTTTATGTGTGTGAATTTCAAAGTAAGAGTCCCTGTGCAGTTGAAGGTATGCAAAGCTGGCGACATGTGTAGCCATCATAAAGTCTGTGTCTATCTGTGTTTCATTTTCAGGGAGGTGGGGGGGGGTGGCAAGGAGGACGACGGGTGTTTGGAGAGGATAGAGTGTGTGTGTATCCATGTGTGTGTGAGTATTGTTGGGGGGGGGGTCTGAGGGCGCCACAGGTTTGAGGCAGATGGGCTCTGTGTCAGCCATGACAGGCGGCCAGGCTTCCTCGACTTCCTCTGCACATTTTTGGAACCTAACACACACACACATGGATACACACACACCCACACACACCCCTCCCTCCACATCTCTCTGATCAGGTAAATCTGGGCACCCTGTGGAAAGTTCTGGGGGATGAATTTCGCCCGAGGCTGTGAGTTTTGTGACTCGGCCCCATCTGTCACAGATCTTCACCGGCCTCAGCTGCCAGGAGCGACTGCACCTCCTCCTCCACCTCCTGCTCCTCCTCTTCTTCCTCTCTCGGAGAGAGACATACAGCAGGGAGACAGAAAAACAAAGTGGAGGCACAGAGGGGGACGGAGAGGGGGGGATGTGTTGCTTGTGCAGTAATTCATTAGGTAAAGATTACAGTCTGTTATTTGTCAAGGGGTATTTACCTGAGCTGCTCTGCTGCAGCACGAACAAGTGCACAAATAATCAAGGTACAATCAGAAATATCAGCTAATGAAACATGAATCAAACCACACTGTAACAGATTGGCTTTCAGGAGACTTCTGAGGTAAAATAAATACAGTTTCTACACTTTCCGAAGGCAATTCAAGCTCTTTTCAGCCATTTCTAAGGTGCATTTTTAAGGGTTTCCAGCACTTCACAGCTGTGGTAAATGACATATTTAGACTAATGTAATTATTTACTTAATGAGTAAATTCTCACGATCTGAGTTACTGACTATTAAAAAGTTAAAACACTCAACATTTTAACACAACAATGAAATTTTGTTTGGAGAAAGGCTATACATGCGTATTTATGAATTAAATACGGACACTATACAGTACAAGATACAAAATATAAAATACTGGATAAAGAAGAATGAAACACTACACACACCGAGTAAGAAATGTCCAGTGATGAGAGCAAAATATACTCAAATGTCCGATGTACTGAGAATTTGCATATAGATGAAATTACTTTATTCATTTATTTATATTCATAGATGTATACGGCCCCACTTCCAGTTTAGAAGTTTGGATGTTGTGTAAAACATAAATAAAAACAGAGCGCAATGATTTGCAAATCATACATCATACATCGACCTATAGTCGGTTACTATACAGTACAAAGACAAGATATTTAATGTTCAAACTGATGAACTTTTTAACTTTTTGTAAATATAGAATTTTGGGGACAGGATCATGTTTATCACTGTGATACATCAGCTTTTCTTTTAACACTCAGTCAGTGTTTGTGAACTGAGGACACTGATTGTTGAAGTTTAGAAAGTGAAATTCTTTCTCATTCTTGCTTGATGTATGACTTCAGGTGCTCAACAGTCCTGTTTGGTCTCTGTTGTTGTGTTTGGTGCTCCATAATGCACCACACATTTTCAATGGGAGACAGGTCTGGACTACAGGCAGGTCAGTCTAGAACCTGAACTCTTTTACTACAAAGACACGAGGAACGCAGAACATGTGCACAATGTGTCTTGGCATCGTCTCGCTGGAATATGCAGGGATGGCAGCGTACGTTGCTCCAAAACCTGTTTGTACCTTTCAGCATTAATGGGGCCTTAACAGACGTGACCCATGATGCCATGATGATACCATCACCTGTTACCAGTCAACTTGTTTGCCTGTGAATGTTCCAAATGGATGCTTTTTTCCACATCTTTCCCAGTCTTTTGTTGCTCGTGTCCCAAATTTTGTGAAACATGTTTGCAGCCATCAAATTCAGAATGAGTGCTTATTTACAAAAAACAAAGTTTATCAGTTTGGACATTAAACATGTTGCCTCTTAACTGTGTTCAACTGAATACAAGTATAAAAGTATTTGCAAATCACTGTTTTTACTTAGGATTTACAGAACGTCCCAACTTTTTTTGGAATTGGAGTTTGTAATAGAACTACAAAACGTGGACGACTGCATCACTTCAAAATGTTTTCATCACTTTTGTATAATGTTTGTGCAAATAAAGGGCCCTGACATGTTTCTTGTGTGACAGGCCTGTAAAAAATCGATCAGGCATGAGATTAGAGCATGTACAAATAAAGCAAATGTACAGTTTGTGACAAGAAAGTGCCGCACAGCAGCAACGCGGGTAAACAAACATTTAAAACACCCTGAAGGTTTTAAAGGAGGCTGAACAAAAATACGATACGATAATTATTTATTTATTATCGTTTTTATCAGAGCATTTCTTTTCTTTTCTTCCCCTTTTTCAGGATATCTGGTCATTATCACTCTCGTTTTAAAAATAACCAGGGTTGGTATCAGTAAAATTGTGACCAATAGTGTCCATATCAGAGAGCCATTTGTTATATTATATATATTATGTTTTGAAACTTTCCGCGTTGTGGAACTAATAAAAGGAACATCTTATCTTATCTCAGGAGAAAGTTAGAATGTGATCTTAATAAGGCAAACTGGTCAAGTCAGTTTGTCTTTTTTTATCTTACTTAAAGAAACTGGAAATTCACAAGTTTTAAAAAATATATTCTCATCATATTTATATCCAAAATTACACTGCAACAAATCAAAAGCATTTTAAATGAATGATAAATCATTTCTCACTACAAGGACACAAAATAGTTATATAGTATTTAACACACGCTGACATATGTGAATAAATGTGTTAATCAAAAAATATTTAATCATATAAAAAATGTCATAATGAAAATCTGTTTGACTCCAGAAGTTAACAGTAACATAACTAATATGTTTTGCATACTTTTGAAGAAATTAACGTTCGTCACAGCTGGATTATGATGATAGACAACAAGCGAAGTGGATTCCACACTGCCAGAGTTTTTACATGTTTCATTATGAAGACAAGTCTGGGCTCTGCTCTATGAAAACATACTTAACTTAACCCCAAAACACCAAACATGTCGCCAAACCAACAAAAAAATAGACGATCTTGGCAGTTAAACCGATAAAGAGCATCAGTTCAATGTGAAGGACCCCTGCCAGACAGAGAAAACATGACAACATTAAGATAAAGGACTGCACTGTAAACTTATCTGATGCATAAATTTGTATTACGACAAAGGCCTCCAGCAGCACAGCGAGGGTTAACAGCCCAGAGGAAATGCCTAATTCATCCTCTTTGGTTTGGTTCCTCTCGGAGCTATTTCCTGTTGGACGAGTCCTACAAAGCGCTGCCAGATCAACGAGCATGAATCATCTCAATATAGACTGCTTTTTCTGTTTTTTTCTTCTTCTTCTTCTACGGCTTCTTACAGTTACACTTAGCTGTTCAGCTGATGCTTTTATCCAGAAAAAGATCACATGTGCGCGGCGGAGGAAGGAGCTAAAATTCCATAAACGTCAGGATTACAAGGAGCCAGCGGTGAGGAGGTCGAAGGTCAGAGTCATAGTGTTCCTTAAGTACATGCACGGAGCATTCCTGCATGTTATAAATGATAGAGTGTGACACAGAACGGGCGAATGGGGAAAGGATTGGGTGCAAGGAGAGGGAGAACGGGCAAAATGAGGTTTCTGTTCTGATGTTAGGTTCAGATAAAGATGAAGCATGTGTCTGGAATCTCTAAAAGTGCCCGACGAGAGGAGTAAGGGCAATATGGGGGGAAAAAATCTAAGAAATATTTTAAAAATCCAGTTTGTAAATGTGTTGTTATCTCATTAATAAGAACAAAAAAGCTGCACTTAATGGAGACCTGAAAGCAATTTAGCATCTTTTTGCAGGGATGATGTATTTTTGTACGCTAACCCGAAAGTTAGCATCGCTCTGGCTCTCTCAACAAGAGGGGATTTTTCCACCGAAGTTTGGGTTCGTACAGAAAATTAGCTCTGTAGCAAACAAAAGTTTGTTCATCAGGATAATCTTCACAACTGAACACCAGTTTACTGATTTTTGAAGCATAAATGCAATCACCCGAAGTAAAAAGCTAACTTTAGGCTATAAATGACTACAACAATTACTTTCACAACTGTCATCAGCATCATTTCCTGATTGCCTGGTGAAAAAGCTCTAAACATCCCCTGTGCACGACCTGCTCAACCGCAAATAGGAGTCAAACACAGTTAGCGACTAGCTGGTGAACATAATGAAGCATTTAGCAGCTAAAGAACCAGATATTTCCCTCAGGAGGTGGTGGAGGCTAGAAACTGAGCAAAAAGAGTGTGAATATTGGACGTAGATTCACCAGGTGAACACAAACACAATGCTAATGTTACTAAATAGACGACTTTGCTAACAGGTTCACCATATCAATCAAAAAAATACATTAAAAGCCCAACAAATCCTGCTTTAAAAAAATTATTATGAAAAACTTGAAACACACAGTATATCATTTCTTCTGCTGGGGGTCCCTCAATCAACACAATAACTGAAGAAAGACAGACTATCTACGTACCTAGCAGGGAAAAACACTGTTACCTTTAATACACATTGCTGGAAACATTTGGGACAATTCAAGTACACAACTCAACAAAATATAAACGTATAGAGCATTTTTAGACATTTTAATGCAAAAATATAAAATATGATAGTTTTAAGGCTTCACGATACGATATTATCACAAAGTGAAACATTCTGTGATATGCTCAGACCGCCTATTGTGATAATATTGATATATTGCAATATAGTACCTTTTTACAACTGCAAATTAAGTCCCCAAATCTGATCCCAATGACCCTGACCTGAAAAACACAATTGATCTTATTATCCTGCTACCAAAAAGTCTGATTCACACTTTGCAATATTAATAATATATAAAATAAAAGATTGATACTTGGTGTACATGCATCTATACAATTTTGCCATGCAGAATATCACAGATCTATGCTGTTGCTCTGACTCTTTCCCTTTCCCTTTGTGTCCTTTAATAAGATCAGTTCAGTAACATGGAAAAGGAAATTATCAAAAATTAAAAAATACAAAGAGGCTCAGAGGTCAATTTTAATTAGAGACTAATTTGAAGAGATTTCAGAGAAATGTGAGGTAACAGCGCAGGTACATGTAGCAGTTCTGGACCTTTATCTCGGTGCTTTATTTAGTCTGGTTCTCCACATTTAGTGCAAGCTGTCACTTCAACTACCATTCAGCGTCTTAATGTTTGCTGGATTTGTGCTGCTTTCTTTTCCCCAATTTCTGCTGTTGAGTAAAAACCTCAACTTTTCAGGAACTAAGAAAAACTGACGGCAACACATTTTGCTTTACTTAAACTGGATTTGAGCGGTTTTCATGAGCCAGACAGTTGTGGACTTTTCTCATCTCTGCAGAGCAGCATGTTGCCTCCGTACTTGAAGCGACTACATTAAAAATGACCAGAATTGGAGTAATGAGATTTTCACAGGATGGCAAAAAACAACGGTGGAGTTCTCTTCTTTTTTTTTTTTTCTTTTTTCTTTTTTTTTATTTGGAAGAAAACTCTGCAAACGTTCCTTGGAGTGGATGGGATGAGGAGATAACGAAACAGACGGGAGGTTTTACAAGCGACCGAAATCTGCTAACAGGAGCCAAGCAAAAGCAGAAACTACAGCAGAGGCCAGAAGAGAAGAAGAAAACATGGGCCTCTTTCAAATCATAAAAAAATCAAACAATTAAAAAAATGATTGGAGAAAGGCGGAGGATTGGAGTGCTTTTTTCCTTCTTTCTCTAACAAACTAACTAATGAAGAAAGTCTGGGGTTGTTGAGGACAAACCTCACTAAGAATAATAAAAAAAAGTGCACCTTATGAAACATATGGACACTTGGCACATTTTTTGGCACCCACTTAATAGTTCCACTCCCAAAGTCAGATTCTGTGGTTTTGAAGCGCTGCCGCTGCATATGGAAGTGTTAAAGTTTTTGTCACCTTTAATTGACATCACATTGCGTCGATTGAACTTTGAAAAGTCGTGGTAAACACTTTCCCCCCGCCGGTACGGATCGACCCGTGTGGGGAAAAGCCTGCCTGCCTGCGCCTGCCTGCCTGGTTGGGGCCTGACACTTTTCAGTTTCAGCCAGGAAGATTTTTTTTTTCCTTCTTTGTCTTCTTGTTCGTCTGTGAAGAGAAGTAGCTCGCGGTAATGCAGGGAGTTTATGTGAAAAGAAAGGAGAAGCTAAGTGCAGTGAAACGGCATACGACATCAAAATTAGGACTTGTGTGTGCTGTGTGAAATGGAATAAGTTATCAAAAATCAAATTAGGTAGGTTGACTCTCCCTTCTGGGTGCAGAAGACGCAGATCTTTGTAAAACGGCGCTGGGAAACAGAAGATGTGGGATGTAAAAACTCTGGTTAGCAGCCGGCTCTCCCTTGGACATTGGTTTTTAAAACGGAGGGTGTGGGCGGAGTGACGAGACACATGATTGATTAATGACTTACTTTTCCACTTAAAGGCCACAGCTACTTTTTCCTCGGCTCCAAGTCGCGTTCATTTAACTTTAATTTATGAGGGAACGCTAAGGTAAGGCTGGATCGGCGCTCGTCAGCTCACTCAGGAGACAAGGTTGGTGTCAGGAGAGCCTTGGTTGTCTTGGTAGTGAAAATATAGCGTGTGTGTGTGTGTGTGTGTGTGTGTGTGTGTGTGTGTGTGTGTGTGTGTAAGCCTTCAGACTGCGCGTTTGAGGCTGCGTCATAAATAATGCACTCCATCTAAAAAGGGAAGGCTCTCCAATTAATGCACAGACAAATGGAAAACTGTAGAAAAAAAAGACAACTTTTGCACACAGCAAAATTCTCTTTTTTGTCCCTTCTCACCCCCCGTTGTGCAAAAGTACTCTCTATCACCTCAAGACAGTCCAAGAAGGAAGTAGAAATCTGTTTAGTTTGGAGCCTTTTAAGCAGCAGTGTGCTAAATTCTGCTCTGTTATGTGTTTTAAATCCAGTCTGGTGTTGACTTTTAAAGGTTTAGCATGATTTTCTCCGGATATTACCTATGAGAAGTCCTATTTTTACGTGTCTGTTCCTCATTTTGATCACGTTCTGGCTTTTTACACGTCGCCATATGTTGTTTTTCTGCAATTTTTTACATTTCTTCGTTGTGCTCCGTGCACCCTGAGATGCTAGAAAATGATTTTCCAAATGTCAAGGGAACTATTTGGTTAATTAAAGGTTAAAGACATAAAAAAGCAAGTCATTTTTGGGTTCATTCTCATATCCGAAAGAGGAAATATCATCATTATGCTCTTGTTTTTTTCTTATTTTTATTATATTATAAAATGTGTGTAGGGGAAGGTGTCACACTTTTTGCTTTCATTTCAATTTCTTCGTCTCATCACAGTCACTCTTTTTTCATATTAAAGCTACTACCAGGAGTTTTTAAATGGTTATGAGAGTCTCAATTTAATACCGATGCCTCTATATGACCCACATATTTCTTTATAGTTATTCTTCATGCCAGCAACCAGCTCGGTTTCTCCTTAAAATTAGATGAGACAAGCCTGTGTTAACATTTTCTGAGCCAAAGTTACAGTGAGTAACATGTTAGCCAGTAAAAAAGAAGCAGGAAGAGATTTTTTGCAATATTTTGTGGTTGAAACACTACCGGTTTTGTCCACAGGGGCCTCCAAAATCAATAAAACATGACAGCTCCCTGTAGCAGCTTTAAATAAAGTCATACATTCTGGTGCACAAATGTATAATCTTTAAATTTTACTTCTCTCTTAGTTAGAAATGGTTAAGTACAGAATGAGAATTTGTGACAAGTTGCCCCATTGCCAGATGTGTGTCACACTACAGGCTTTCCCCCTGACAGATGTTTCAAATATTTTTTTTTTTTCCAGCTTTACCAGTCATGTAACTACAAACCAAGAGACACTGAAAACAGATCGGTTTTGGCTCCACTTATTATGTTTCTTTATGCTGTTTACAAGGTTTATATTAGAAGGTAGGTCAGCTCTAGTTTTGTGAATTATTCACATTTAAATACTCTCTGGACTGTCAAACCAAACTCTATTCTAAAAGTAGCTGTTTTATGATAGGTTGGTATTTTTTTTACAGTGAAAGTTTTAGTTACTCTTTTACAATCGGCACACATTTACTCAGTAACATCATTAACTATGGTGTTTGTCACAGACGCATCGACTGGACTGGCCTGGCACCACAGTGTTTGTTTTCACATGATAAAAGTGACGTATGTGGTTCATACCACTGAGCGGGATAGATGGGGGCTTCACACAGTGTTTGGTTTATGTGTGAATCATTTTAAAAGTGAAGTCTACTAAACGTATTTTTTCAATTATTATTAATTTCGGAATAATTTATTGGGGAGGGCAACAGCTGTCAGCGTTTGTCTGTTATGTTGTTGCCGTTGTCGTCACTACTACATTGCATTGTGGGATTTATGTTCAGTGCTTGCATACTGTAATATTCCCTGAAAATCGTACACAGCTTGCATATTATTGTGCTCATGTAGTTTGTTGTTGAAAAATGTTTAAAAAATCATTCTCAGCTCAGATAACAGTGACATCACATGTTTTGCTGTTGTATACGACATTTAAAATGAGATTCTGGGCATCAAAAGGACAAAAAAACATTTTAATAGCTTTAAAAAAAGACTAAACGAGCCACATTTTCTGCTTTAAGTTGTCGGGTTTGATTAGTTTGATCCAGAAACAGGAGCACATGACATGAGACGTGGAGTTCGCTGTCAGTGAGGCTGTTATTAGGACGAGTTCCAACAACCTGACAGTTATTTAGGTATGCATGGCTTACTTTTCCCCTTCATAAAATTCACATTCACTTATTTGCATGTAGTACCTGAACATATGTTATTGAACTTCCTCCTCGGTGCTAAAAGCCCGCAGCTCCGCTCAGGTGTGTGTATCTAACTCAGCTGCAGGGAACAAAATACAGATGCATATTTTATGGAACAAAAACCTCAAAGCCAAACCTAGATATTAGTCACTTTAGTAATTAAAAATGTATATTGCTCTGTGCCGTCTCACATTGTGCATTATTAAAGACGGATTTTTTTTTTTCCTCCTCTTCTCAAACTTACATCGGCTCAAAAGGATTTTTAATGCAAAACACTCCCTCAGAGTGGCTGTGTGCACTTCACTCGACTCCTCTGGGTGAATTAGCAGACTTGTAGCAGATGAGGAGAAACACGGTGAATTTGTATTGGCAGGAGCTGCTGCACAGGTGCCTCAGACTCACCGTGTGTTGTAATTACAGAAGATCACATTTGTTGGAGGCGAGAAGCTGCACGTAGTGAAACACGGGGAGTAAATGATATACCTGCGCTGTAATTACATTAAAGACAAACAGCGGCTTCAGCGTGGAAGCATAAAAGGATTATGTTTGATAAAGTGAGCAAAATCTGGACAGGTTTATGACTAAATGTCCTTGACGACATTAAAAACAAGGACTGAAGGACAGATTTATGATTTTTATGAATAAAACGAAATAGAAACCATCTTTTGAAGGTTTGAAATAACTATGTTTTACATTAAATTGGACATAATGTTTTAATTTACATGAACGTCGACCATCTGTACTGTAAAAGCTGTGAAGAAAGTGACTGAGCTGAGCTGGGAATGACACAGCAAATTATTCATCATGACAATGCAGAAAGAGGTGACAATTTAAATGCCAACTATTCTGCTCATCTATTAATCAATTTAGAATTTTTCTTTGTTATTTATGACAGTAGATGAAGAGTTTTAGTCTTTTTATATTATTTACTACGATTTATATAATTTTATAGACTAAATTAAAAATGGGCAAATGAATTGTTAGTGAAACTAACTTTAAATTGACTACTTGTTACTTTGAAATGATAGGATATCATGTAAGGAAAGCCAGAGGCTCAGAAAATAACATTGTTTTAACTTTTTTTTGGCCAATTAATCAAAATCGTCATCAAATTTAGTTGTTTTGTTTCATTCGACTTCTTGAAAGAATTAATGGTGATATAGATCAAAATTTTGTTTATTTACTCAGAATTTTTAATGTTTGACAGCTGCAATGATTACTTGAATAATCAGTTAGTTGTCAACTTTAAAATTAGTTAACTATTTTGATAATCGATTAATGGTTTTAGTAATTTTTAAAGCAAAAATGTCAAACATTTGCAGGTTCCGGCTTCTTAAAAGTCAAGTTTTGTTGATTTTCTTTGTCATTTATGAGAGTAAATGAAGAGTCTCTGGGTTTCGGACTGCTGGTCAGACATAAGAAGCAACCTGAGGACGTCACTTCGGGCTCTGGGAGATTAGCATTGAATAGTATTTTTGACTCAACGATTAATTGTGAAAATAATCAGCTAATTAATTGAAAATAAAATGAAAATAATTGTTAGTTGCAGTACTTAATTAAAACATTTCCCCTTTCTCCCTGGTGAAAAGAGATATTATGTCAAAAGTATGTACAAATTAGGTATGTTAATGGTTAATGATTAATCATTAATCGATTAATTGCTTTTAAGAATTTAACCAGTTAAAAATGTATTAATTGATAATTAATCGTTAGTCTAGAAATTGCAGTAATTTCCTCTCATCAACATTGTTTTGTCAGAGGAATTTGTTTGAATAAGGAAATTTAAACTTAGACTTCAAATGTGAAAAAACGATGGAGGAAGAAACATTTGCATTTGATATTTTATTAATTATCAATAAGCAAAACCAGTTCAATTAATGTGTTTATAGGTCAGAATTCTAAGATACAGTCACACTTATTAGTAGGTCTCACAAAAGTAAAACGTAAGACAATCAAATTATTTCTAATTTTGCATTTATTTATTTATTTATTTTCCTTGCATGAGTAAGCTTCCAGAGATTAAACTATTGTGTAAGTAATGTGTATTGTTGTAATTTAGGTGAACCAGCCAACCTTAAAACATTTTCTTTTTCTCTAAACAGGTCAAAGATGTACATTAAGTTAAAATATTAGAAGTTACTGTCACTCTGTGCATCTAAATTCAAACAATACTTGAGTCTGATCTGGGGGAAAATTGACAAACTGTCCTTATTCTAAATTTCTAGCTTTACACAGTCAGCTGAGGTTAATATATCACCCCATGTTTAACACTACAATTAAACACTGCTGTATAAAATCTAATTATTTCATAAGCGCAGGCTGCATTAGGCCCTACACATCTTTACTATGGATATTCAAATTAAAGTATAGAATTACAAGCTGCTAATTCCTTCAAAAGACGACCAATTATGAATCAAAGTGAGCCGAGCTGCACAGATGCTGGCAGTGATTCCACTCACTCAACAAAGAGGAGGTGATAACACACACACACACACACACACACACACACACACACACACACACACACAGCACGTTTACACACACACGCTCCAGGCTAAAACACCTACAGGACTGAATGATATACGTGTACACGTGCGTGAAAACACACAGCAGTTAGTTCTGTGGCAGAGCTTTCATATTAGTCACAAGGCGTCTTCCACATAAAGTTTACACTGCCTAATCTATTACCCCCTAAATGGGATTTTAATTGAATTGGCGTCAAAACGACAAACAATGACGCCTCTGTTGCAATTAATAAAATCACAGTGCAGAATCTATGAGGCTTGATATGAACCTCCATTCAAATCAAGTTCATTAATGTAAATGCAAGCCATTCAAAGAGGCTCCCAATTTTTCAATCGCACCCCCCCTACCCCAAACGCCACCCCCTCCCTCCTTGATAGTTTGATTTTTTGAAAAGGAGGCCCGACAACAGAGAGAAAGAGGGATATCAGATGTGTTGGTTTTGCTCTGATGAAGATGAAAAGAGGATGATGACACCTTTTTCTTCAGCAGGATGGAAACAGTTGGCGAGTTCATGCAAGAAAATGGAGAATTACAGACACATGAAGTGCTCATTCTTGAGAATTGGGACAAAACCGTATTTTGAGGGGGGGTTTGATTTTTACTCTTCAGTTAAGATGGGAAAATATTTTAATATTTTAAAAGATCAAACTCTTGGCTGTTAAACCGTGTAGCTGGTCAACTACCTCGTGATTCGAACTTGGATGGAGTCTTTCGGTGTTGAATTTCTGACAGAGTTGAATTTCTTGTTATCATATGTTGTTGAATTTCTTAGAGACTTGAACTCCTTGATGTCTTACGGAGTTGAATTACTTACAAACTCAAATTTCTTACAGAGTTGAATTTCTCAGCACAGTCATAGCGAGCAGCCATTTTGTTTTTTAAAGTGGCTCAGAGTTCTCTTAATGCTCATCAAAATGCACATTTTTAAACCATAATTCTTATTTAGCTTTGATTTAGAAGGGCTACAGAGTTGACATGTTATGGCTGAGACACATCTGATAGAAATAGTATTTAAAGAATTTGTGGAAAAATTTACCAAAGCAGTATTAACATCTTTTTTTTAAAATCAGGAACTGAGACAGGGGTTAAGATGTAGCTAAACCTTTTTATGACTGATTAAATCATGTTTTTGTAAAAATCTGACAGAATTGGTGGAAATCTGGGACACAACTTTTTCATTACAAAGAAAATCAATTTTAACCTCCTGAGACTTTGCGTCCACATATGAGGTAAATACATTTTGGGCTTGCTGCACCTTATACTTCATTCTGCTCAACTCAGACCTGTTATCCTCATGAGTAGACACTCTATTGTACCATCCAGTGGCAGCCACAATACACTTATCAGTTTAAAAACAGGAAACCGGCAATCCCTAAAACAGTCTAGGACAGAGACCGAGATAAAAGTGGAAAAGATACAAAACCTGATCAGATTTTATGGTTGGAACATGGTTATTTATAGTTAGAAACATTTGTAGTTTGATGTGAAAATGCAAATGCGACTAATTTTAGCATTATTAACAAGCTGGGGGACTGCTAAGATGCAGAAAGAGTGCTGAATGCAGTATTAGGAGGTTTGAAGTCTGGAGCAAGGAAGTTACAAAAAGCAAACAAGTTTACTTTAGCAAAAGCCATGTTCAGTCATTGAAATATCCAGTGTTGCACTTCGTTACACACTGGTGATCTCATCGTGTTACATAATAAAATAAACCCATTCTTCCCATTTTTTTTTTTTTCCAAAATCTTCAGACATTCAGGTTTTACAGACTTATCAGATCCTACTAAACCTAAATAGCTTGAAGAAATGAACAACACATACAAAATCAAAGCTCAGGACTTCAGAGGTTAAAACACAGATGATTATTATAGCATATTTTTCTACCTATGTTATTGTAGTTTTAGATTTTGAAGGCTCTGAACACATTTTCAAATTGTTTGAAGTTGTGAATTCTTGTCTGGGACAAGGAGGTTTTCTGGCAAACCAAAACATTTCATAAATGACATATATTTCATTTATATAATATAAATTGTAATAAGAGTGTTGCTATTAATAATTTTTATAGTTGGGTGAAGCAGAGTGAATAAATTCATGAACATCTTCTGAAAATCCAAATCATTCTTACAAAGTGCTCCACATGATTTGGTAAATTTCAGTAAACTTGACATTTTAATAAGCAATCAACTCTGAAATATTGAAAAATGACTCTTTTTACAAAGCGTTTACACCAGTTTTGTTTTCTTTTTTAAACGAGAGCCCTTCTGCTACCAGTGGCTGAGTAAATACAATGAGGTGATTAAAAGGGGGGAATGCTTTAAGCACGCCGCTAATTAAATGGGTATGCTAATGCTGTCATACTTAGCAGATGGAAGAAGAATTACTTAAGTGTAATGCACATGTTATGGTATTTTCGACATGACATGGAGGCCCTCGTGGGATCGCTTGCTGCCGTCACGTCATGTTTCACAGGCACTCAAAACCACACACACACACACACAAACACACACCTTCAGTGACACTATGCAGCCTGCAAACTTGTGAGTGTGTGACTCCAGTCACCCGTCACACACACACACACACTGTACAAATTTACATCAAATGTGTCATCTCAGTTATTTTGGAGCAGAGAGGAAGCCACAGTGCGTCAAAGCTTTATGTTTTTTAGAAAAAAAACAGAAAAAGAGGAAAAGGAAGAAGAAAAACTACAACTGTCCTTTCTGGCATATTTCATCACAGATTGGAGTTTTAGTTGAACAAACATTACTATAAACCAGAGCTGCTGTAGAGACAGAAGTGATCCGATTGGCTAACTGAAACTCAACTGAAACAGGCCAAAAAAAAATTTTTTTTTTTTTTTTTTTTTAAATGGCAAAA
>JAJHUR010071083.1:0-28699 GCA_027495735.1 Lutjanus campechanus
GTAGGGATTGTCTGCGTTTTTATGGGTTTCAGAATGTCCTGATGAGTCATTCGTAATGTTGAGTCAGGACATACAGCAACTGACAAATCCACTGATATACTGAAGAGTATTAACAACCACCGATGAGTATTTAATAACAAGCTGCTGAGAAGGCAGAAATGAGCTGAGTAGGTGAAAAGGACACCGCTCCTTAGACCACAGGTTGTCATTGAGGAGGAAGGGGAGTAGAGGTGACCTGGTCATGAATGAGTGGCGGTGCTGGGTGGGGGTAACAGTATCAGAGGAGGAATCATGATACCATTAACGCAGGAGGAATCATGGTGCGTGAGACCACAGCAGTCGCTGCACGGTGACAGCAGGGTGGAGGGGATGAAGGTCGACTTAAGGGTGTGGACGAGAGCATGTGTTAAGAACTGTCACTCTGGATCAAGGTGAAGAGGGGAGTGGGAATAAGTGAGCCGTGAAGGGATGGGGTGACATATAGACAGGCAGAGCTTGAGATCGGGCCAATGGGGAGCTACAGGGTGTGGATGGGAATGGACTCTCTGTGTGTGGAGAGCCTAGCGTGGTTTCACAGTCCCTACAGAACTGTATTCATCGCTGTATAACTATGCTCCACGGCTGGACTGTTCATAAAATGCAACATGTGTTAGCCCTTTATTTCTGGCTCAGGTTCTGGCAGAGTTTCTCTGGCTCGGTATCAGCGCTGGAGCCGGCACGCAAAAGGTCAAAGCTAATAATGTGGCGAGGAAGAGCTGGGCTCAGCAATAAGATGGCTAGTAGAAGGGATTGAGTACGGGGGGCGGCATGGTTAACGTGTGAAACAAAGCAAGAAAACACAGCTCGACTGCCAAGTAAAAGCAAGATCGAACAGTTATGAGCTGCATGTGCGACTAAAATGCTGACTTCACACCGGGCGTTCGTTACACCCAACCGCTGGTTCTACTTCAGATAATAGAAAAGACGAGGGATTGGATTGCTGTCATCATGTATAATCTATACAATGCAGCATTTTAATGGCTTGTGATTGTGGCAAGTGTGATTGAAGGTAATGGAAGAGTGATTGCCTCTTGTGATTTATTAAAGAGAAAGCTATTAGGGGCTGTGTGAGGCGCTGCTGTTGCTTCAATTATCATTAGGTCCAGTTCAGACCAGTCAGCTAATTGGTAAGAGAAAAGTAGATGGCTCATTCAGCATCTCAGTACGAGTTCACATACAGTAACTGCGGATCCGCTTAGAGAAGTTGGCAGCTCGATAGATGGCACGCAATTTGGACATTTTTACACGTCTTATTTACTCACTGTGTGAGGTTAGAAGTCAGGTTCATCTGCGGAGCATCAGCCCTGGAGCTATCAGGGATTTAGTGCCTTTCTCAGGGCCTAAACAGCTATTTACACTATTTTGACCTCAAGCTTCCAAAGAAAAGGTTTGTTAGTTTTTGGTGGTATTTCTCAGTAAATCCACTTAATCTTGCTCACTAAAAAAACAGATAAACATGTCACAGTACGAGGCTAAAATATGTTAATATGATGAATCTGCAACAAAAAAGTTGCACACAGACAATTCAAATCTAAGTGTTTCCTCTTTACCAATATGAAGCCTCTCTGTGTTAAGCTGGAATTATGCTTCAGCAAAGATTCCCGCAAATATCTCTGCAAATCAACACAAGGGAGGGTGTTTTTGGTAACTACCTTGTAGGCTAACATTAGTCGCACAGTCCTGTTTTTTCTTCTTCTTGGATTTCATTCCATTTAATGTAATTAAATTTATTTATTCATAAAGACAACACACATTAATCAAAATTTCTGTGAATGTAAAATGTAATAATTTTCAACTGCAGTCCTTTGGCGAGATCTTTTGAAACCATTGAGGTGATCTGGTGATTTGGGATCACTCCAGCAACTCAAGCCAAACTTGATTAAGTTAGATGACATCATAAAAGCCTTTTCTCTTCGTCAACAGTGAAAACACACTGAAAACATTATGTCAAGTATATACTAGGCTACTAAGCAGCCAAACAGGGCTATGGTAGACAAGAACAATGTTGTTTCTTTATTTCCTTGTCTTCTCTACAGCACAAATCATCACCTGGTGAGGATGCTGATTTTTTTTTTGTGTGCAGGGCCTGCAGCTTTAGCATCAGTCTTTTAGCATGATAGAATGTAATGTGTAGCTATCACGTGCATATTTAAGATCCCTTTTGCAAGGTTTTAAAATGAGTAAGCTACAGTAGAAACATTAAAAAGTCAGCTGGAGTTTGCAACCAGCTCCAGTTAGCTTAGTTAGCTAGCTAGCCTCCAGTATATCTGATAAAATCTGCCAGTCACGCTTGTAAATCTACATCTGCCACTTTGATATCTGAGCAAACTCCAGCTGCAGGGATTTTCAAGCGAGAAATTGGCCAACGTTGTGATTTCAAAGGGGGATTTACTGGCAGAACATGCCATAGTAGAATTTAATATTCAGATGTATGTTTTCATTACTTATAATCACCTTTTTGTTGTTTTAGAATGAGGCGTGAGGTTGCAGGTCCTTTTCCATGCAGGCTGCCATGTTGAACTGCCATGTTTCTACAGTAGCCCAGAATGAAAACAGAACATGGGCTCTACTTTGGGCCTTCTGTGCTTTTTGTGAGTTTTGCAGCCACCATAGGCTCTTCTACATGCTTGTAAGGGGAGGCGAGGTGTTTACAAGTCCTTCACACAGGTCCTTTAAAACTGTATGTGCTGTGCAAGAACAGAAAAACAAAGCACTTGTTTTATTTTGATTTGTGACAAGAGTCAAACATTCAGTGGATTCTCTCATGTGGAAAAAAAAAAAGACATCTTTTCGATCTTGCTCGAACTAGCAAGTAGGCTTGAGAATCTTGAATAATTGGGACCCTCATCAATCTGACCCCCAAATTGCTGTCAGCGGCTGTCATTGTTACTGGATGCCATGCAAGCTAATATCACAAATTCTGAAGTAGGGCGAGGCCTGGTGAGGCAGGGGAAAATTCGGTCAGAGGGCGTCCTTGGAGTTGAGACTCTGCCCAGTTTGGCAGCATCATCACTGGACTCCAGTGCCAGCTAATATCCCTTTCCCTACTCCCTACCCACTGGACAACTGGCTGTCACCCGGGCAATTGTGCCACACACACCCTCACACCCACAAGCACATGCTGCCCGTCTCCAAAGCAACCAAACATGTCAAACAAATCTCCTCCTTGTGGAAACTGCCCACCTGTTTTTGTGTATGTGCTTTATAATGCCCGAGATAGTGTTCATGAGTATTATACTTAAAGTTCATGGTGTTTGTATCTCTGAGCTCAGTGGAAGTAAATCACTCATTCTGTCCTTCGGTTGTGTTTTCGGGAATATACTTCAATGTCGCTGATCTCTCAGCATCATTTATAATCCGGTAAACAGTGTAAGTGTAACCACAGACACAGCAGCTCCCCTGCAGCTCTGTCAAGCTCAATTTGACTCACTGTTAGCAGGAATCAAGCTGTTCTCAAGTGGAGTCTGACTATCAACACGGGAGAAGTAGAAGGAAGGCAGGCCCTTGACTCCCACACTCCAAACATGTAAAATACGGGCAGTTTGGTATATGGGCTCACGCTGGCGTGGTTGCTGATGTGTGAAGAGAGTGCCTCCTCGCCTCACAAGCCTTGTTAATATGAGATGTAGCATCTACAACCAATCATTTTTACCACATCAGCTATGGATTTTGTGGCGCGGCCTGGGAATCCTTTTTAATCCCTCTAATTCGTTCTCTGCTCCTAATCCTTTTTTAATTCAACTCTCTGTGTGACTTACAAGGAGTCAAGCCTAAAATGTAGGCGTAGGATTCTGTCAGCTTATTTTGGCGGACCCCTTTTCTCAACTTAAGACCTGTTTCAATATGTCTGGTAGAGCACAATAGAGGAACTTTTTAGAGTTGAGGTAGGACGTGGTGTCTGGATTCAGACAAAAGGCAGATGCTGTTGGTCTGGAGTCAGATAGTTGAAGTTGCTACTAAGTTGACAGGGAACAGATATTAGAACCAAGCTCTGACCTCCAAAGCCATATCAGCAGTCACAACATCTTTGCGCTTGACCACTCAGTGTTAAACACATGGCCTGACCTTAGCATCAAAGTGGGGTTCTTTTTTTATCTGATGGTCAGTCTGGCTGTCTCATCAGTCCATTAGCTGACAGGAGAGAGCAGACTTGAGGTCAAAGGTCAGAGTAGAAAAAAAAGGAAGGAAGGAAGGAAGGAAGTGAAAGACTGAAGAAAAAGAAAATGAAAGATTTAAGTCTTTTGGTGTCAGACAGATGACCATAAGAGAAACAAGGACGTTAGGCTATTGAAGTATGAAGTAAAAGAAAACAAGACTAATGCTGCAATCCAATGCACACCATGGAACTTGGGGGAAAAAAGACCTTCAACACAGAAAAGTACAATGGAATTTTAATTCAAGTTGGAATTCCAGGTCAGCGAACTTGGGCAAGATCCATCTAGCCTGAGTTCACCAGCATAAGCACACCCTGACGTCATTATGGTGGCCCACACAGTGAACAGTAAACAGAAATACCTTTTCATCATTCTTTATTATATGTAGTCTTTGTGTTGTCAAATGTGCTGTACTACCTACATAATTTCCGTTTCCATTTAATTCATTTGAGCTCACTAGAAGCATAGGTTACTTGCTTATTCCTCCCAACTCTTTTAAAGTGTACTAATTTGTTAAATCAGCTGCTGAAGTTCAGAGATTTACCATACAAACATCAGTTTGCTGCAGGAATGTTTTCTCAAGTAGATGGACTAGGATCCATTTAGTTCGGAAGTCAGGAATACTGACATGGAACTATCATATTCCGACTTGCAGTGGAAGCCACACAAGAGACTTTGTTACGCTTCACTTTGGTACCGCAGTTCTTTGAGCTAAATGTTAGCACGTAAGCATGCTAACATGCAAACAATGACAATACTAACGTGCACAGTAGGAAACTTCTCCGACATGAAAAAGCGCATTGGAATGGTCATTTAAGTCAGAATTCCAAGTTGGAAACTCAGGCAAGATCATTCCAGCCCAAGACTGCAACATAAACACATCTGATGTCACAGCAATATGGTGGCACACGGTTAACAGGAGGCAAAACTGCCTTTCCATCAGTTTTGCTAGTGTTGTGAAACATACTGTAATAACTTTTCTATTTGGTTGATTTATGCTGGAAGTCTTTGTGAGCTTCTTCCATTCTCTTTTAAAGTGTGCCAGTTTGTTAATTCAGTTCATTCAGTTAATTCAGCTTCTGTAGTGATGCTTGTGAAGTTCAAAGACTTGCCATACAAACATCCGTTTGTTGTGGGGATCCATGTTTTGCCAAGCAGATGCAGTGTGACACCAATCTCCCAAGATTGGGAGTTGGGAACTTGAAATATCGACTTGCAAAGGATCACAGGGTAAGACTCTACAGCCATGCAAGTGACTCGATGAGGCTTCACTTAACACTATTGTCAGCATGCTAACATGCCAACAATGAGAAAATGCAAATTAGAATACTTTGAATGTCATATGACAACATTTCTGGGCAATCCATCAAACAGTTGAGATATTTCAGTCTCAACCAAAGTGGTGGGCTGGTTGACCGACACACATTGCCATCCCTACAGCCATGCCGCTGGCTGGGCTAAAAACAAAAGGAAGACTTGACTGACTGCTTTTGTTTGTAAGCTGTTGGAGTGAAGAAATGAAAGAAAGACATTTGCAATAAATGTGACCATCAAACCTAAGCACAAGAAATCAACATTATGACGACTAGAATTGCTCCTCTGCTACCAACCACAAGCAGTCGGTCTATCTAACCTCACCCACCGCAACGTGATTATTAGACCTACCGCGGCCTGGAATGCTCTTTAGAGGTCTGCTGTACTTTATGGTACACGTGTATCGTCAGTGCCCGCAGTTTGCTGACAAATCATGTACTTTCCTCCCTCCTAGGTGCCCCTTTCCTTCTGGCTTACGGCTCTCACCCACAAGTCTCTTACCCCCCAAACTTCCAATAAAAACTAATTTGGCCTCAGGGGAAATCAAGCCAACTTCGGCTGAGGAGTGGCACCAACCCCAAGTATCCCATTGTGCTTTCTTGCATTCTACTGCTCCCCTTCTTGTCTTTCACTCTCTTTGCCTCTCATTCTCTGTGCCACTCACTGACACTTCTTCCACTTTGCTGCGGCTATGAATTTCTCCCTGACCCCCACCTGCCCCCTCACTGCAGATGAATGTGCAGCTGCAAAAAAGTGGGCTTCCACAATATGGTTATTGTGTACACTGGACATTTATGTGGATGGGTGCATGATCCCAATCGCAAATTCAATAGTCTAGCTTTTAGTGTCGTCACAAAAGATCATCCCTTTCTTCAGATTTCCATCTCTTTCACAGAGAGCTATTTGTCAACTCAGTTATGAGTGGAGCAGCGGAGCCCCTTCTATCTCACACAACACTTCCTCGCCTTCAGGGATAATTTGAGAATCAATTCACCTGATAAAAGAAGGAACGGTAATTTGGTTCCATGTAATGCAATGCAATGAATCTGGTGAATATTGCATTAGCTTTGAACAAAGGCAAGGGGAATCAATGGGTCTTCCATTATCATAACTGATTTACATCCATAACCTGTATCATTACACTGATAGGGGACCTACTGATGGTGAGGTTCAGGGAGCAGGCCGGTGCTTACATGGCATAATAGACCGCCGGATCCAATGGATTACTTAACGCTTGAGAACAAGGTGTCAAATCAATGTCTTTACCTACTGTGATCCACCTTAAAAGTGTATTTTAGATGTGAAATCAAGGCAGCTTGTAGAGTTTTACACTTAACACCACTGTTAAAGGAAAAATCACCCTTGAATACCTTCACAAATTATTTTAGAAAACTGGGACTGGGATGTTCCAATTTCCTTTTTTTTTCACGAGAATTTTAAGGACTTCTCATCCATGTTGGCATAGAAACTGAGATTCAGAGTTTCATTTTTGGCCTTCAACAATCTCACCACAAGGTCAATTTAGAAGCTTTTCTAGAGCTGTCGACCATATCACATGATCTTAATGTACATTTTCATTCTGCAGTGTTGTTCGGTGTATCCAAAGGGTTCCTTTCCTTTATTGGTGCACAAATTTTACTTTACCTTTTTACCAGAATGTTTTATAATAACCTCCTGCCGTTCTATAACACTATCCTGTGCCATGGATGGAAGGATTGATGGATGGATGGATTTATGGATATTTATTCAGCCTCTTGAGGGAATTCAGGTATCCAGTAGCTCACACATAAATCTACATTAAAAAACAATGAAAACACTAAAAGTCAGCGACATGGGTGTGATTTGTAATAATTGCAAAAAAAAAAGTTGGTAATAAAATTAAAAGGAGCTGAGTATTTGTGGATGGATGCAGGACACTGATAACACATCAATTATTTCCACCTTTAGCATTCAGAGAATAATGTTGTGCTTTGGGCCTGCATTGGCTGAATTAAAGATGTGAATGGATAGTGAGGGGAGCAACAAATTTGTGTGATTACACTTGAGTTATTAGGTGGAATTTATGCTTCTATACAAGTAAGTCTCTTTAGCTTGACCTGGCCACCTGTATTAACTGTTATCTGCTGCCCCCCAGTGTTGAACACTGAAAATTACATCAAGGATACAGTGGAGTGACCTGCTGTTTCACTAGCTTTTTAAAGATAATGTGGATGGGATCATTCATCATCAAAAGTATTTCACCAAATCATATGAAAATCTCAGATTCAACCTTTCTACACCTCAATAATAGAATCGATGAGTTAAATTTTATGACAGAAAAAAAGCACTGTAGGTAGATAAAAAATAGTCATAACAAAAGTTTATTTTGTTACTTTAGGAAAGGCAGTGCTGGCATGAGGCAATAAAAACAAACACAACATGTGGTGGTTGGACACAAAAAATATTTCTATCATAATAGAGCTTACACACACTAGATTTAATCTACTTGATATGTTGGTTTAACACAAAGCAAATACAAGGATCTTACTAACTTGTACTTGTTAAGTTTCAGAGTAAAACATCAGCAAGAACAGAAAGTGCTATTTGTTGTTGTTAAAGTTGGGGAATTTTCTGCAGCTCTTGTAGTCTAATGAGTCTTTAAACCTGCCTATAACAAGGCTGATTTATGTGAACATGCGGGCTCTCAACCACAATGAGGGAAATTCTCACCAACAAAACCAGCAATTACCTAACCTAAGACTCTCGTAACAAAATCCCCCTGCGGTTAGATGCAGTATGAAAATGGCATTGAGTCAATCTGAGCACTCAGACAACCTCTCAGACAACCTTTGTACAAAGATTACATAACTTTTTATGAGGCGGGTCTCGTCAGTGGAGCATGTAATTACATTTGGTCCATTAAGCCGGTAGGGCAGCCACAAAATATTACAGTCAATATTGATTAATAGATATATCAGTTTTTCATTCGTAATTAGGCTACTCATTTAGTCTAAGTATGCCAAAAATAATGAATAGGCCCTGTCACAGGCTGTATCCGAGTGTTAAGTGACATCATTAAATTGCTCATTTTGCTGAGCAAGAGACAAAAACACCCTCAAATCTGAGAGACTGAACCAGCCATGTTTTGGTATTTTCTTGATAAATGACGGTCAAACTTTTTTTTTAACTTAAAGGACCAGTGTGTAGGATTTAGTGGCATTTACCATTCCCTTTGAAGCATCTTGGAGAAGCGACGGTGGCCTTAAAAAAAAACATAAAAACCCACAACAGGCTGTATTTAGAGCCAGTGTTTGGTTGCTAAATTAGGGATGCTGCAGAAACATGGTGCAACATGGAAGCCTCCACCCTCTGTAGATATAAAGGGGCCATGCTAAGGTAACTAAAACACAAAGTGTCTTATTTTCATATGATTATACACAAATGCCATACTCCTTAATATTATATTCTATTTCCAACATATTCTGTAAATTAAAGCCCCCTAAATCATACAAACTGGGCCTTCAAATTAATAAATGAAGTTACAATATAACTCATACAAAGATGAATTATGGGAATGCCACGGCATTGTGTAGAAGAGTCATAGACAGCTGTCCACTAAAGAACTGAGGTGCTTTAAGTTGTGCTTTGTCCGAGATATATTGTACTGGTTTTAAAAATGTGTTAACAGTCTTAAATGATCACAGTATAAGGAAAGCAGCAGACTGGTGTATCAAATTGCCTTAATAAGGCAGCGAATATTGCAATAAACTGTCTGTACACGTGCGCAGCAGTCTACACGTGCATACAAATCAGCGTGGTGTATTCTTGATACGTATAAAACACACACGCATACACAGCCACACCTCATGTTTATCTTGCTGCCCCATTCCAATTACATATTGTCTGTTATCTGTTTTAATCTTAGCCCCCGCTCCATCCCTCTTCCACCCTCCTCCCACTCTTCTTCCCCTTCTCCTCTCTAAAACACTCCAGGAATCAGCCTGCATGGCACAGCATCTGTGTAGCGCTTCCAGTCCTTGCCATACTTGCTGCTGCAGCGGTGCTCGTCGCGCACACAGCGGTGAACCAGCAGGATGGTCATGTAAACAATGTAGAAGTACGGGAGTATGTGGCCGAAGCCGCAAGCGGCGCAGTAGGCCAGCGACCCCATCAGGTCACCGGTGTAGTTCAAGTGCCGGGCCACTCCCCAGAAACCTGAGGTCATGAGCTTGCTGTGGTGGATGCCACCGTCAGCCGAGCGATACGAACATTCGATGTAGGTTGGCTTTCGGCCCCAGATGGAGCAGGCGCCCTCGGTGCGCCGGAACAGGTCCTTCTGGTGGTTGGTGGAGCGGAAGATGTAATACCCGACGAGGCCGAGCAACAGGACAGCCAGGGCATGGGTGTCTGAGAGCTGGACTGGGTGGTACACCAGGTACAGACCCTGGAGAAACACATTTATTTACACTTATAGGACTTTTCCACTAACATGGAACTGGCCCCGTTCTGTTCACACACCTAATATTGAACCGTTTGGAGAACTTCAACAAAAAATCAACTTAGTTTGGGGCCCAAAAGATTAGTTTCCAGCTGGAACAAAAAAATAATAAGTTGTCCTTGGGAACCAAAGAGGGCATGTCATATTCTTTAGGTCGTTATGCAGCGCCCTCTGTTGATGACATCCATGATTACAATGTTTCCACTCAAAACTGGTGGAAAAGTTTCCAAGATTCAAGATTCAAGATGTCACACCAGTTACAATCGTGTGAAAAACTTTTGCTGGGAAGCTCCTTTAAAGAGTACTCCAAGAATTTTCATAAGCCAAGTTCCACAAGTTCCAAGAATTTTGTTTTGTTTTGTTTTTTGTGCTTGAACCGGTTCCATTCAAGACCAAGAGCTAATTTGCTGGAAACGGGCCTTTATTGCCATTTTTAAAAAAAAATCTGTATCTGTATGGTGTACTTCAAAATACAGATATTTCTATGACACTCACTCACACATTCTCTTCTTTCATTTTTAAAGCTTACTTAGAAAGATAAATTACAACAATGCTTATGTGGATGACAAGTTTAGAAATGTGACCTACTTTTTAAAGTCCACACAGCTATAAAATCAGATTTTCTTGACATCAGAGAGGTATTTACACACGACACTGCAAAGTACCACTCAAGATATCATTTCGTATTTACAACATAATTATTCCTCTCTGTGTGATAGCATGTATGAGTGTGTGTGTGTTTGTGTGTGTTACCTGCAGTGTGTAGAGGTAGGGCAGCCAGACACAGTCACCCCAGCCCAGATACCATCCAAAGTGATCATGGCAGATATCAATGGTCTTCAGGTACCATGCCTCATTCCAGAAGAAATCCAACACATAAATGGCCTGAAATGAAACACAATCAACACAGTCTTCTAGTTATCATAATGACTCACACCAAGCAGCGTTAGAAAAAAAAAGATGGCAGAACTATGGTTTTACTTAAATTGAAGCTTCAGAGAACCTCAAATGTAATAAAGTAAAAGATGGATGAACATTTATCTTTAATAGGGCTGGATAATACACTGACCTCCCAATGCAATTCAGAATAGTTTTGTTTTGATTCGATACATGATGATTCAGTTACATCGAGTGCTTCTCAGAAACTGTCCATCCTTGTTAAATTTCTTCTTCATTCAACAAGTGAGCACCACTGTTGTTTCCCTTAATATAAAATTAATAACGTGCACATTATAAGCTAAAAGGTTATAAATCTGTAGACATTTTTTTTTTTTTTTTTTGCAAATGCAAAACAACTAAAGCTCGACGCATCTATAATCTTTTTTTGTTTTACACATCCAAAGCTGTTGAGGAGGAGTAATAAAATACCTGCACTGCTTGCAAGGGCGTCGTCGAGTATTTTATTTAAAAAATAAATGCTGTCCCATACAGCACATCCATTTTAATGATAAGTTTGAGCACAGACGGGGCTGAAACTTAAAGTCCGCTTACTAATTCATCTCCACTGTTTTTGTCATCCATTAAAATCCATCCTTACTCCACCCTACCTGCAGTACGTTGACAAGGATCATGGAGTTGGTAACGTGGCCGTACAGCTCCTGCTGCTTGGCCATGTAGGACAGATTGATGAGGGTCCAGGCTACGATGCCGGGCCGGCCGTTGAAGAAGAGCTTGAAGTCAAACCACTTGCCGATGCGTGGGTTAAACTCGATGCCCATCATGTAGTTGTAGAAGGCGTTCCCTGTGAACTTGCTGTAGAATCAAGACAACAAGTTGATACCTAGTACATAACTACTTGACCTTTAAAGGGATAGTTCACATCAACATCAAAAATACATGTTTTTCCTCTGGCCCGCAGTGTTGTTTATCCATCTAGGCTGTTATGGTGTGAGTTAGATAATCCACAGATCTTGTGCAACAAGGTCTAGTTAGTAGGTCTAGTTAGGTAGAAAGAAAATAGTTCCTACATGAAATTGCTCACAAGGTGTGTGGATTATCTAGAGTAACTGGGTCACAGTTCCTGGAAGGAGACATTGCTGTTGAGTTTTTCAAATGAATTGTGTGGCGCTTTGACCACCACAAGCTGAGTGCCGTCTAGTTCCATTATAGTTGAGAGAAGGCAGACATCTTTACAGCCAGTACCTCAAAAACTCAGCATCGTCAATTCACACCAAAACTATCTAGATGGATAAATAGCACTGCCAGTAAGAGGAAAAATATGTATTTTTGATTGGTGTGCTCCAACAGCATCCTGTCATGTATTTGTTAGTCCTCACCAGTCTTCAGGGTTTGTGGGGAAGAGGTAGGCCTTTATGAAAGCAAAGGTGGACACAGCGTATCCCAGTATGTTAGCACACCACATCAGGGGGATCCAGTTGTCGAAGATGATGGTGGGAGAAAACCAGTGGAAGTAGTGGGCATTGGCAACCCACAGAGCGTGAGTGATGAGCCAACACTGCAGCCCGTTGATCTCATACTTGTTTATCAGGCCTACAGTCGAAGCAAAACAGGAAGTTGGGTTTTAATGAATATTTTAAATAGGGATCATAGTGGTATTATTGTTACAGAATAATACCACTCTCTCCAAAAGCAGTGAGTCAGGCTGGTTTAATTGGACCTTTTAATTAAACATACATTGTGGACTGATGAGTGTGGGCGTGTGTGTGTTAATTACCAGCAGGAGTTCGTGCTCCGTCCTGCACTCCACCAACATATCCAGGAATAAACTTATGAGTGATGTCAGGAACACACATATACAGGAACACCTAAAGGACAACACAACATGTAACGTGTTTACATTTGCCAAGAGCTGAAGACAATGGACAGTCCCCGTCCCCCAGTTCCACTTCGTATTCTTACCTGGAAGGCCACCCAGATGGCATATATCTTGGCAGCTGACCAGGTGAAGGAGGCTGCCCGGGCCCAGATGGTGAGCAGCGTGGTCTCTCCTCGGAGCAACTCAAACACGGGCTGGCTGACGGAGCACTGGTACTGATCACAGGCCATCACGAAGTAGAAGACGATGAAAGGGGCAAAGCAAAGGAGGCCAATCACGCTGGTGAGGGAAAACCAGTCCACCTCCCTGAAGATGAACCAGACATACACACAGATACAGCGTGAGGACAGGATAGCGGATTCAAACTGCGATTGTGGACATTGTGTATTTTATGGAGACACCTTGAAAAAAAGATTATTCACATGGACTCACAAGTCAAATTTCTCTAAATGTTTACCGTGTCAGGTCTACTGTGATGTTTCAAATGTTGCTAGAAAGTCAAATTAAGCGTTAGAAGATAAGACCACTAAATCAAAACAACATAAATATAACAGAAAAAATGTTTGCCGTTGCCAATAACTTTCCCCTTAAGACTGACAGCTTCTTTTTCATTTACACGTACACATGAAACTTGAAAGTTTAGTCTTTCAGTTGTTCTTTTTCAAATAATAACACTTTGTTACTGTCAGTAATTTCTCCTGCCGACCAAGTTGGGTTAGTTGTGACGATGAACTGTGCCCTACTCAATTTTTAACCTAGCTGTAGCTTGCCATATCACTGTCCAGAAGGAAGCACGAGTGTACTCATGGACAAAAGGTTACAGCTCAGCCGAGGAGGACGCCATTAATGTTCACATCCCGCACGGTCACAAGCATACCATAATAAGATGATAAGATCTGTAAAATCATCCCTTTATCACTGATTCATTTAGTCTGTCAAAATGTTAAATCAGTATTGTCAGATGCAGTGATTAATGATTTTAACTTAAATGATATAAATGTACAAATATATTAATGCTGTTCTGAAATCCAAAGATATTCCAGTTATTGAAACTTTGTCTTATATGAAGAAAGCACATTTTAAATGTATTAAATGGTCTATTGCCCCAAAGATCAAGGAACTCCGTTTTAAAATAATAAAATAATAAAAAATAAAATTCATAACCTGGACCCTTGTTTCTTTTGTAATGTGTCAGACAAATCATTATATCATGTGTTCTTCTCATGTCATGTGTCCATGGGATTATGGTCAGATATAAAAGACTGGATTGCACTTAAATTTGATGACATTCCAACTTTTAACATGTCACATGTATTTTTTTTTTTTTTACATGGAAAATTTTAATTCCTCTGTTTCTGACGTGATTAATATAACAGTTCTTATTTCTTTTCTTATGATTATTTCTAGTTAAAATTTTTGATCCATGAAGACTTCTGTATTTGTGGAGCTTTCCTAGAGCCGAGAAAGGCAAATTTAAAACCTGTAACATCATCACACTGTGGAGTTTGTGGGCTGAGCAGGAGACTTACAGGTGGGGGCAGAGGGGGAGACACTGCTACACATATATGCAGGGCCCTACATTAAGTTAGTGCTAAAAGCTGACTGGAAATTTAAAAATGTTCAAAAACACCTCCCCTGAAAACAGACTTGAGATACATGAGGTAAAGCCTCTACCTAAGTGTTGTGTAGAGGTCTATCTGCAAGTTCTGGTTTCTGTTTTGGTTTGACGCTCTCCCACACTACGTGTTGTCCACTTCCTTTTCGCTGTATGTCTCTCTCTCTCTCTCACAGGCTTTTTTCATGTTGGGAGAATAAATAGATGAAGATCATCACATTGTTTGCCACAAGTATGATGATCTGGTAATTGTAATCATGCTGTAATCCGAAAGGACTGATAGAGATGATCCTCTGATGATATTACTTAATCATATAGATTTGTTTAACAAGTGATTTAACTTATTTTATCAGGACTCTAATCTAAAGTTATTTATTTCTATCTGGACATTTTAGTGAAAGACATTAGACAACAACATTGTCTTTAACAGCCTATGACATAATATCCACTCACCATGCTCTGCCCCACTGTGCGGGTTCTTGCTTCTCTTCAGATGTTTTTCCATTGGCGCTGTGCTGCGTACGTCTCCTGGTGGCCTCCATGGCCGCTGCACTGTTCACTTCTGGTGAAAGATTTGGTTATCAGGTTAGGATCAGTCAGTTTTTGCACACTAGAACACTCCTTTTAAAACAGTGTAACATACAGTAGCATTCACCAAATATACAAGCAATAATAGCACCCATGAAAACAAAATATATCTTCTTCCTCTTTTTTCACAGATTTGGTTTCTGTTTGTGTGTTCTCAACTAAAAAATGCTTACGAGTCTAAGCATTACTGTACCACAGGTCAAAAACACGAAGGCCCAGTTTAGTTCCATAAGCCTTATGATAATGATAAAGATGTCAGTGAGGTAACTGGGGGAATTAAAGTGCATCTCCTTGGAGATCTGAGATAACAAACAGAGCCTTGAGAGGAGGTCAGGTTGATAAGGGCAGCATGTGCAGCAGGCTCCGGATACATGTTTCTTCAACTGAAATTAGAGCTGAATAATTAATGAAATTATTATCAAAATCACAATGTGGTCAAATGCAATATCCAAATTGCAGGAGCAGCGAATCTTTGATGAAGGTGTAATGAGTCACGACCTACAATTATAAATAAAGCATTGTGGTGCCACAGAAATGCCCTGCACTACAAATCATATTCTCCAGATGTAAAGTAACATGGTTGTTTGTTTCACATTTTTTGAATTCTATTTTTACACACACACACACACACATATATATATATGTATATATATTTTAGGGATGCATGATATGGATTACTTTCAGCTGATACTAATACTACTACCTGGTTCTCATGGCCAATACGAGTAAGAGATAATTTCACATTTTTGTATTTTAAAAGTAAGTTCATATAACCTGAGGTTTAATCACACCTGAGGACAAGACAGGCTTATATTAGCTCATATAGTGAGCAAAGATGGAAGATTTAATCCAGATTTAACCAAAGCTAACTGACATGACTATTACAACAAGAAGAGTTCTGTATCTTAAAATGTTCTATTGCTTCATCTCGGAAAGTTCATCAGAAAACCTCTAAAACATACTTTGACTTTTATAGAGCTTCTGCCTAAGAATAAAAATTAAATGATTTCACAATCTCTCAAATCAGATATTAGCTGATATTTAAACACTGCAATATGTTTTTCCTGTTTTTTCTGCATATTGTTCAGCCCTACTCTTGATACACTGATGCACCCCGCGCCACCTCTCTCTCTCTCTCTCTCTCTCTCTCTCACACACACACACACACACACACACCCACACACACACACACACACACACACACACACATCTGGAGCAAAGGTAATGCCAGGTCAGCTGGAATTATTCACAGTAAGGCTACGCGAACAATAGAACTACAATAACCTGCATGCCTCTGTTTTGTCCATGTTTAGCATGTTTTGCCGCAGTTTTCCACACAGATGAAACACGGATGTGCAGAGGGAGGGAGCAGCCCACCGTTGCATAACATCAACGAAACCTAAACATTTCAGTCTTTTCTGATTATATGTTCAATTGTATGTTCAGTAAAGTGAATTTTAGCACTTGTTGTCTATTGCACGTGCTTTTATCCTGATGCTAAATGACTATGAACTACGTACAATAACAGCATTAGCGGTCCATCGCCTTTGTGTTCTGAACGGTGTCGACATAATAGTTAACAATTAGGGTTAAACACACGTTATACCGCATTATAATCCCGTTATAGATGCACTCACCCGAAGATAACTGTACTGTCAGCCCGCTCGGCTCCTCTTTCACCGTGCTCCAGGTGCAGCTATCATGTAACCGCTGGACAAAACTCCCCGTGGCGCCTCAGACTCCGCCCATAACGCCATTACGTATAAAAATTCAACCAATGATATCCGTGAAAAGGCGGGCCTGGGGAATGAGCTGGCCTCTGGTTGGACAATAGTAACTGGAGCCACCAGCACCTGATAAGCGCTCCAGTGGTTGAATGGTTAATCTGAAGTAAACAATGAACTGGCAACATTATGAAATTTCTTTCATTATTATCTTCTTTGTGTGTCTAAATCACCAACATAATGAGCCAAACACTGATCTTTGACATCTTAGCTTTTTATGCTGGGTAGTTATGTTACAACAATAATGATAAACGCATAAAGACCTTAACAGACAACTTCTGCTTATTATTTTTTCTTAAAAGGTGTTTCTTCTTAATGCATTTTATAGACAACAAAAAATGAATACTAATGCTTTAAAAAGCACAGCAATGAAATTTACTGACCAGGAATAAATCACATGTTTGATAGGTGTGTCTTATTTGTAGGCCATAAAAGTCTGAAAAAGAATTATTATACTATTCTAAATAGCAAAACCACTCATAAGGAAAAAACGAAAAACAAAAACATAATGTCACCTTTAATTCTGAGTATTCGGTCGATAAAAAACATTTGAGACAAAAATAAATTAATTCATTAATTTAAAAAAATAGTGTGATGTGATGTAATGTGAGTAATATTACATGCACGAATAAGACTGAATTGCTGTTAAATGACGGACCTTTTTCACAGCAGCCACTGTGACATGAAATAGCAGAATAAACGCAGGTGTTACAAATGACACTAATTAAGGGTCTGTTCCATTGAGGTCAAACAGAGTCAGGGTGCTGCTATTTTGCATATCAGCTCACTGAAAAGGCTCTGCTACACTAAAATTTAACAGGACCTTAATTAGTGTCATTGGTAACACCTATATTTACCCGACTATTTCATGTCAATGTGGCTGCGGTGAAAAATGTTTCTGGGCAAGCAACTAACATTTGGTCAGTCTAATCTACAGTAGGTCTCTACTCAAGTTGCACTCAGTAACCATGCATTAGTTTTTACTCCAAATGAAACTAAATTCATATTTTTCAGAGCCAAAGATATTGATTATGATGTCATCATCTCTATGAAGAATGGTAGATAATCTTATAGAAGAAAAAATTAAAATTGAAATACACTGTTTTTGTTTGTCATGGTCAAAAGGGATGATTGAATTTTAAAACAAAGAAAGTTTGATATTCATTTTCTATTTTGTACAACAAATAAAATAAAGAAATAAAATCATGAGAAAACATAAATAGAAAAGTTGTCTGTTTTTGTTTTGTTTTTTTGTTTTTTTGTTTTTTTAGTTTTTTTGTTTTTTTGTCATATTCTGAGACCAGATGTAGTCGTGCCAGTGTTGCTTTATCCCGAGCTAAAAGGCTTTTGGAAATCTACTCTAATATGGTTTTGCACCTGGCAAAACATGGCCTGTCATCTGTTGAAATCTCACTGTGCCCAAGTGAACCATCATTTGCAAAAATCTGATCAAGTCAGCCGCCACTTGGATTTTGATGCGCGACTATTTGTGCTGTTACGGTATCTGTGCCTGGAAAGGCCAAAGACAGATGAAAGACTCACATAACAGCGATAATTTCATATTATATTACACGTCATGATTCAATGAAGTCTTGTTGAATGTGACATCACCAAATAAGTTCTAATTTGATTTTTTTTTAATCCATAAAAGAAAATTAAAGGAACAGTAAGCCCAAAATTACACAATACTATCCAAAATGTTTTCTCTGATAGGTTTGCTTAAATGTTCAATGGAGTCCTCTTCACAATGCCCTCCACTATAACATGAAATCTGGAGTTAGTCTACTGTTCAGTTTTAAAAAGAAAGAACATTTAGAAAATTATGAATACTGACATAATTTGAGCTGACTTTCACTTTGATTTCCTCAAAAAACCTAACAGTAAAACAAATTTTTAGATGATGAAAAAAGACCTCTTTTCGTGTCTGTTTTCTAGTGATTTTTTTTGTTATGCCAAATATAAAATTGAAAATCAAACTATTTTACATCCCTTTTTGACCATGAAAAAGAAAAATGCAGTGTATTTCAATTTTAATTATTCTTAAGGTTATATAATTGTACTAATTTGGCTATTTATTGTTTTTACTTTTATTGCCACTTTTACCCAAGCTTCCTTTTGTGTTTTTTTGTCTTCATTAATTTTACTCAGCTGTTGTTTTTTTTTTGTTTTTTTTTTTTTTTTTTACTTGTGTATGAGGTCTGTACCTCAGTATATTTCTAGCTTAAAATAAAGGTTGAATGAAGCTGTGTTTCAGTCAATGCAGCACAGAAATGGTCAGAGGAAATTTCAGGCCAACCCAAACTAGAAACATGCAGTCTCATCAAGTTATGATCAAGAGCAAATGTCTTCCCTTGACATTTCCCAATATTTCTTTGTTGTTATTATTGTGATTTTTTTTTTATTGTCATATTTCCTTTCATTTTTTTGTTGTGTGAGAATAAAATGCTCTTGGATCTATGGTAAAAATCTGTTTCAGTTGTGATGTAAGTGGTCCTGTGTTTCCAGACACATGTACATAACTGAACCACTAGAGGGCAGCACTCAGCTGTGACATAAACAGACAACTTGCTTAGAATGAAAAATGTCCCAGTTGCATCAAACCCTGCACAAACCCCGTACCCTGGACCACCATAACACGTCTATATGAGGATAAGTGCAATGAATTTTGTTTTGTATTGTCTTTTGTCCTGCCTGTCCAAAAACCTGACCCGTGTAGATGTGGAACATAGTGCTTGATCTGGCAGATCAGGGTACTTGACTGGGTACAGATGATCTCCTGGTCCAAGGCACACAGGGGTCATGCAAAGGTCTAGGTCAGTGATCATCAAAAGAAAGGATTTCCCTGAACGCTAGTCTGATATAGTTTAAGAAAAGTAACATTAATTTTGTTAGAAAGTGAAAATATTAAACTAATAAAGATTGAGTTTTTTCTAATCACTCATTGATGAGCATTTTCTCTCCTTGTTGTGTTTAAAGGTAAAAAGAGGAATAAAACTGTCACAGTCTAATTTGAAAGAAAAAAAAATCTTTGTGTTTTGTGCTTTATAATCATATTGAGCATATGTCTGCAGGACAGAGCATGGCCTGAATGGGATTGGGAATGGTTGTGTTATGACTCCATCTGTGTCACTGCTAATGGCCAGGAGTTTATTTGAAACTGGTATAGAGTGGGAGACAGTGTGGATGGGGACCCAGTTTGGAAATCTTTTAACGGCTGGTCTGACAAAACGCCTCATAAAATGTTTGGGTTTTTTCAATCTTGGCAAGGGACGTCAAGGGCCCCATGCTTGTGTTTGCCTTGGGCCCCAAAATGACTAAATCCGACCCTGCTCCGGCCAGTGTAAACAATGAAACATTCAAGACAGTGAATCAGTAGTGAGTGGAGTGGATTCTCAGATAGGTTTGTGAGCCAAACTTGCCACAAACAGAAGAAAACCACGAGCGAGAGAAATTAAAACGACCCATTCTCCACTTTTACATGTTACTTCTTGTATACAGCAAAATAAATATTTGAATGAAAATATCAGCATCTCATTCATAGAAATGATGTTATTGGTCAGACTGGTTTGTATGGGGTATGACATGTTTTTCTTAACAGGAAATCTGTTGCCCTAAATCTCAGTATCAGACTGCAAAATGTTTTAAAAAATGTTGGAGTATAGAATCCAGTTGATTTTTTTACATGAACCTTTGGAATGTGTTGAAATGTGAACAGCTGATTAGAGGTACTTTCTCTTCACTACTGGCTCTAATATTGGGAGTGAGGATAAATTCCTGTCTCATTACTTGTAGCTTTTTGCGCCAAAGTAGACATTCCACCATCGTATTAGGCCCCCCCCCCCCCTTCATGTAATCAGCACCACACACACTCCTTCTGAAAGTCTTCAAGACCCCGACCCCACTGGTGAGAGACGCAGCCGTGTGCTCGTTGAGTTTCAGAAAGGTTTCATGTGTATTTCAGAAGATATGGCTCATTTCCAGAGGTGGCGAAAAGTACACGTATTCTTTACTCAAGAAGAGGGACTGATGCTTGTGTAAAAAAAAGACGAGAAGAACTGATTCAACTTCTTTACTCGCCCTCTGAAGGACATTTCTAACAACTGTCTCTGTGCAAAGCTAACTGAACCTCACCTTCTCGTGTCTCCCTCTCTGTCTTTTTCATATTGTTACGATTGTTTCGTATCGTTACGTCTTTTACACTGCTTCTGTCCTCTAACATCTTGTTACATTGTTTTAAGTTTTTTTTCAATGTCATTTTCATCTTTTCATGTCGTTTTAGTCTTATTGTGCCTTTTATATTGTTTTTGTCTTGTCTTTTTCACCTTGTTACATAATTTTTGCGTTATGTCATTTTCATCTTCTTATGTCTTTTATGTTGCTTTTGGCTTGCTGTGTCATTTTTGTCTTGGTGCATCATTTTCATCTTATGTTGTTTTCATCTCATTACGTCTTGTTGTTAATGTTGTCTTGTAGTCTTTTTTTTGTCTTGTTACGACATTTTTCATCTTGTTGCGCCTGTTGTGCATGATATACACTGATGAATACAGTTAGGAATCGTCTTTTCTGTGTTATTCCTCTTGGGGTGAAATCTGTCTTGGTGTTGGGAAGGTGGTGCACAATGATGCAGATTAAAAATAACCATTAATTCTCCTCAACTTCATTAAAACTACACCATAAAAAAATTGTTAAAATTTCAAGGCAAAGGACTGTAATAGATTTTTGAGTTTTGAGCCAACTCAAACTCTTAAGTTTTGAAATAAACTTTTAAAGTTTTGCTGACCTATAATCTGTAGTTGACATAATTTACTTTTGTTCTTCAGATAAACTTGAATCTTTAAGTTTTAGAAGCTAAAAAATTAAATTTCCAATTTCTTTTTTTTGAAAATTTCTAAAATTCAAAGCCTCTAATGAAGAAAACAATATCTCAACAAAAGATCAGTAGAGAGTAAAACTTTTCAAAACTTAAGAATCTGAGTTGGACTCAAAACTCAAAAATCTATTTCAGTCCGTTGTCTTGAAATTTTGAATTTTCTCAACTTTTTCATTTCTACACTGTAAAGTAACAGGCCCGTAGAAAGTAGTACAATGTATGGATTTTTGTATTTTAATGTAGGGAGTAAAAGTAAAAAGCTGTCAGAAAAATAATTTCTTAAACTGAAGTAGCAAAAAAGAACTACTCTGTCTACTCGGTCCCTGCAGAACCAAGCCTCCCAGATGATCATCCTGCATGATCCAATGACCTCCATCACTCTCTTTTTCTTTCTTTTGCAACATTGTGTTATATCTACTAATCTCTTATCTATATTCCCCTCTGTAACTCCCCTTGTTTTTGTGTTTTCTTCCAGTTTTCTCTGTTTGTGTCTCTGCAGTCCTTACTCTGTTTCTCTCCTTCCATTCGCATCGTCTATACTCTTTGATCAGACGCCTTGTTGCTATGCTGCATCCAGACAGTATGATGTATCTGGGCCAAGCAGCAGACATCAACTGCTTCACAATATGCCTGAGACAAAGAAGAGATTTTGTGCTGTTGGTAACTTTTGTTACCTTGTGAAAAATGTAAAAATGCAGCAGTCTGCTCTCAGAGAGCTCATTTATTCAACACTTTTGCTAACTTGTTTGACATTTAGGGATTCTTATAAATTACACTTTAGATTACTTACTTGCTCCTTATGATCACTGATCTCCATAGCACGCATGCTACATTATTTTCTTTATTTTTGTTTACAGTCCCAGAATGCAATGCGCCACAATATATAAAAATTACATTGTACGACTTGAGACTCTACACCCGTCAGTGATGACAGGTGTAGACAGTGATGTTGATGATTGGTAGGTGTCCAAAATCGCAATTTACTGCTCACTACAGATTGAGCTACTGAGTGCAAAGCCTTGCATGCCGCTCTCATATCTTCTTTATAAAAAACAGAACAGCAGCCATATTCACGTCTACAAATATAGAACATTTTCAGTGCACTGACTTTGCCTCGTCCTGCGAGGGAAATCACACGTTTAACCAATAACACTGAAGTGCCCCCCAGTGAGCCATACCAGTGAGACAGCATGCAGGATAACTACAGCTGGGTATCGTAAGGTATCGACAAAAATAACCCAGTAACAAATTACTACTTGGTGAAAACTTTCTTCAGTCAAACAACACCTGCAACTGATCCTTTTTTAAACAGATCTTGAAAAAAAAGACTGTTTGGTTTTGCTGACAGTCTTGATGTGAAGTCAAGCACGGCATGTTTGACAGACTTTGGCAGTTCATCGTGCCACAATGCCACAAAATGTTTGAAAGTATGCCTATACTACACAACTGGGTAAAAGTATTAAAAATGCATTATTTCAGGAATGCCTCCACATTTTATGCATTTATTCATATGATGCGCATTGAATAAAGTAGAAAAAAGGACATGTCAAAATGTCTGCAATAAAAAAAAGCCCAGAGGTTTGGGTTTGCTTTCGGTTTAGTGAATTTGTATGGAAAGTATGTAGTCATATGTGGTGTAAAAGTTCCAAAAGTCTGTGTCACACTTCAATGCATTTACAGATTTGGAAAACAAAAGCAAATCAGAAAAAAACATCTTCTTTTTGTGGGGTAACGATCCTTGTACTAGTCAACTTCCTGGAATTTAGTGCTGCTATTGCGGAAGGTGTATATTCCATTTTTAGGTTCTGATCAGAAACAAAAACTATTAAGCTAAATGCATATTATAGCATATTATGTTTTTTTACTATGCCTTATAATAAAATGCATGCATGCCTGTTTGTGTGACAGGCAGGCCTTTTTCTCCGGTACAGTTCATGAGTTATTCCACAAACTGAGCAGGTTAACACAAAAGAATCCAACATTATTACAGTCCCGTGTGCAGGAGGAAGGTATGCGCTCTGTCTCTGTGCATATTTGTGTGATCAATATAAAAAGAGTTGGCAGTGGTGTGTGTGTGTGTGTGTGTGTGTGTGTGTGTGTGTGTGTACACATATGTGGATGGTGGGGTGGCAGTGGTGGTGGGGGGGCAGGTTGCCTGACAAATCTCACCCTAATCAGCTCCCCTGGGACGGTGCATGCGTGTCTGTATGCATAACAGTGCGTGTGTATGTACGAATGTATGAATATTGTGTATACATGAGCTGCTGCGCATCTTGGTGTGTGTGTGTGTGTGTGTGTGTGTGTGTGTGTGTGAGTGTGTGTGTGTGTCCCTTTGTTGGTGTTTAAGTGTCTTATGAATACGAGGGCCTGTGCTGTATCAGAGGCGCAGTGCAACATGGCTCTTTAATAATTAACTATAAATGAAAGTGAAAAATTAATGAGAGCAGATCCTCTCTTCTGTTGGTCCTCCCCCTCTCCTGGTGTCCTGATGTAAATGTCCTCTCCCCCTCTCCTGCGTAGTTAGCCTCATCATCAGCATCGTCATCAACATTAAAATTCATTGATCTCGAGTTTGTTTGTTTTATACAGGTCCAAGATAAAAAAAATTTTAAAAACCCTCAGGTACACTTTTATATCGGAAAGTACATTTCTGTGTCAGTGTCCCCACATTTTAAAGAAGAATTTGTTACCATCCAGTGTTCCCACCTCCTTAGGACAGGTGTTAGTTTTGAGGCCCTGGTGTTAGTGATGAGAATGTGAAACAGCCTACTGAGAGTTTTGATGTATGGGTAAACAAAATATCATGCTGATGAAAGGTTTCAGCTGATACATTTTGCTGCTGTGTTTCTGTGATGCCATGTAAATGGGTTAATAGATTTCAGATTGCAAATAAACATTTTCAACCCTCAGAGGGCGTTTCAGGCGAGTTCTCTGTCTTGTGATGTTGCTGTTGTTCCTTTTTACAGGTTCTCTAACTGCACTCTGAGGTTTTCTCGGGAAACTCTAAAGTGTCAATCAATAAAAGCCTTACCCTTTAAGGACTAGTTATAATACTGTATCTGTTGAAGCTGACTAAAGGTATTAACTAGAACAGTGCGCACAGTAGAGTGCAGACCTCCGCAAGGCAACAGAAGGTGAAGCACCTACTGCAATGCCACCACAGCTACCAGATGCAACCAACGAAGATTTGCAGTTTGTACAACCCCAATTCCAAAAAATTTGAGATACTCTCTAAAAGATAAATAAAAACAGAATGCAATGATTTACCGATACTTTTTAAGTTGTATTAAATGGAATACAGTACAAAGACAAGATATCTAATATTCAAATTGATTTAAACTCTATTATTTTTTGTAAATCCACCCATAACTTCACTCTCAACATCGACGGCTCCTCAGTATCCACCTCCCCCCATACCCGTAACCTTGGCATCATTTTTGACCAAACCCTCTCCTTCAACCAGCACGTTAAGTACATCACCAAAACTGCCTTTTTCCACCTCAAGAACATTGCCTGCCTCCGCCCATCCCTCTCCTCCACAGCCGCAGAAACCCTCATCCACGCCTTCATCGCCTCCCGTCTGGACTACTGCAACAGTCTCCTCTATGGCTCACCATCAAAAACTCTCAATAAACTCCAATACATCCAGAATTCAGCAGCCCGACTACTCACTCACTCTCGCACCCATGATCACATCACCCCCATCCTCCATAAACTCCACTGGCTCCCCATCCCCCAGAGAATTCATTTCAAAATCCTCCTCACAACATACAAAGCCCTCAATAACCTGGCCCCACCTTACCTGTCTGAACTCCTCCATCGACACACTCCCACCCGCTCACTCCGCTCTACCGATGCTAACCTCCTGAGCTCAGTCTCTCACAGGCATGGATGTAACGTGGTTTACCACTGTGAAATGTGTCTAGGCAAGCAGTCTGACAGTTTAATTTCACCATCTACAATCCAATCTTTTAATGAGATTCAGAGAATCCAGAGAAGTCTCTGCATGTAAAAGGCAAGGCTGAAAACCAGTACTGAATGTCTGTGACCTTTGACCCCTCAGGCAGCACTGTATTAAAACCCCACATAATTGTATTTAAGGATACTACATGGGCTCAGAAACACTTTGGAAAACCGTTGTCAGTAAACACAGTTTGTTGCTGCATCTACAAATGCAAGTTAAGACTCCACCATGCAAAGATAAAGACATACAATATATCAACAACAACCAGAAACGCTGCAGACTTCTCTGGGGCCGAGCTCATCTGAGATGAGCTGACGCAAAGTGGAAAAGTGTGCTGTGGTCTGACGAGTCCACATTTCAGCTTGTTTTCAGAAATCATGGACATCGTGTCCTCCGGGCTAAAGAGGAAAAGGACCATCCAGATTGTTACCAGCACTAACTTCAAAAGCCAGCATCTGTGATGGTATGGGGGTGTGTTAGTGCCCATGGCATCATGGGTAACTGCCAAATCTGTGAACGCCCAATCAATGTTGAAAGGCAGGTTTTGGAGCAACATATGCTGCCATCCAGACGACGTCTGCTTATTTCAGGAAGACACGGTCAAGACACATTCTGCATGTGTCACAACAGTGTGGCTTCATCGTAAAAGAGTGAAAATGTGTGATGCATTATGAAGCACAAAATGTTACAACGGAGACCCCAGACTGTTCAAAACTTCAACAATCAGTGTCCTCAATGCCCAAATGTTTATTGAGTATTGTTAAAAGTAAAAGTGATGCATCACAGTGGCAAACATGCTCCCGTCCAAACTTTTTTGAAACGTGTCACTGGCATCAAATTCAGAATTAGTGTATATTTACAAAAAACAATAAAGTTAACCAGTTTGAACATGAAATATCTTGTCTTTGTATTTTATTTTTGCAAATTATTGCATTCCGTTTTACACAACATTGTATAATATGGCATAGTATAGTGTAGTGTAGCATAAGTTAAATGTATGTAATGATATTTTAACTGAACATCCTGGGTTCACCTAACAGTTTAAACATAATAAAAAAAACAATGAACGGGACAATAAGTGCAGACATCTCAATTTAAACATTATTAATTTATATTTTATTTATGCATGACATATGTAAATGCATGTTTTGTAGAATATATACAAACTGGAGGTGTGTGAGACCACATTGATGGGATGTAATGAAACAAAAACAGACATCTCATGGGACCTTTAGAAAGTGGCACAGATGGGTATCATAATGAGCCACTTCACAATTATTTACTCCAAGAAATTCCAGGACTGAGGCCTTTGTGAAAAAATGTGTCACAGTAAGCCTCATTTGTGTTGCGTTTCAGAAGGTGGACATCAAGGATGTTTACCAGACGACAATGGATTCATCTGAAACTGATGATTTATGAATCCTTTTTTTATTTGGTACTGATTAACAGCACCCTGAGTAACTATGGTGGGAGTATATCATGCCTTTTCTGCCCTCATCATGCCCTCTGTGCTATTAGCGCAACCAAAGCTACAACTGGCCTGCAGCAAATTTGTCTCAAGTGGCACAATAAAACGCATTTACAGCGTACTGTACTTTGCTTTAATGTGAGGGGAAAGGTCGAAAGTTTAAGGAGGACCACATGTAGCATTTGCCCTTGCCCAAGAACTGACCTGGAAGCGGTGCTGAGTTCATTTCCTCGTTTGTGAAATAATAAAAGCTCTGCAACCCCAAGAGAAACAGCCCTGAGTGTTCCATGTTACCTTTAATGTCGCGAATCTACGGCATAGCCGCTCCTGTGCCTATGGGCCACTCTCATGAGGAGAATTAGACCGACACAATAACTGAACCAACGCGCTGTTTTTAGAGGCCTGGAGCCTCAACGGAAACAAGTACACAGAAAAATGTACAGTACACTGTGGCAAAGGTCAATTCAATTAAAGCTTGAGACATTTCCTGCGTAGTGTAACCACAGTACTGCAAGGTTGATCTTTTCTGCTCATCATTGCTTTTTTCTCGAATGTTGAATTAGTATTTATTCACCAGAAAATAAGAACTGTTGTGTGAGCTGCTTATATCTACAGAGGGAGCGGGTCCTCTTCCATGGAGGCTGCTATGTTGCACCGCTATGTTTCTACAGTATAGAAATGACAAACGAAACAGCGGCTTTCAGAGGTCCAGAAGTTTTACGACAACCATAGTTTATATACTACATGCCAGGAAGGGGAGGGTGAGATGAGCAGTATTCATTTGGTTGCAATCTACAACTTCACCACTAGATGCCACTAAATCCTACACAGCTTTTTCGACCCCATGCAGTGAATAATGAGATAAATGGAAAACAGACACACAAACGCCAGCAGAAGAAATAAGTTGTGGTGAAGTGTGATACAACAGCATCAGTTGTGTCAGTGTCGCAGTCTCAATGATGCAAATGGCGTTGTGAAGTGCAAAACAAAAGTAAAACCCAAACAAAATCCAAAAGGGCCAGCGAGAGCTTATATGGTCCACGGTGTTCCCGATTTAATTTGCCAACTCAATGTAATTAAAAACCTTGAGCATTTTAAAGACAGCACAAATGATGCATATACAAAACAAACAGCACACATAGACACAGCGGCAGACCGGGCAGGAGCTATCACATCCCATTAAAGACTGGGCTCCATGCCATACTACACAAAATATACTTAACTACTTAAAGAATAAGTAGGAAAAAAAGAAACATAAGCATAATTCTATTGCCTCTGGTCCCCCCCCAAACATTCTCAGCAACCCAAAGGCACAGCAAGAGATTAGAGCAAGGAGATATAAAGTGTAAAGAGAGCTCAGGGACAAACATAACAAGCACTCAGTGCGAAGTAATATGTGGCAACACTGTGGTATTGGCTGCTCCTTTAATATGACAAATGTCAAGATCGTTTGACTGCAGAAGCAAAGTGCAACTTATTAGTCTCAGACTTGGGAATCTAAGAATGGCAAAAAACTGTGTAAAGCTTTTAGTTTGTGTAGACCACACTGGAAATGCTACTCCTGAGGACACCTACACGCATCTCAAAATGTTGCAGAGCCCAAGTGAGCACTGAAGGTTCTTCCTGGGATCACCAGCATCTGTTCTGTTC
>JAJHUR010071086.1:1372-12626 GCA_027495735.1 Lutjanus campechanus
GATAGAGATGTGTGCCTTCTCTCCAATTCATAGTTTTCACATGATGTCACATCTGTATAGGAACTCTCTTGGAGGGCAAAACATTCCTGTCTTCAGTTGCCCGCCAGCTTACAAACTGAATGGTGTTTGTACAGAATCCCATCCAACAAAGAAAACCCAGAAAGGTGGACATTATGGATTTGTGCCATTAAGCGTGCCTCTGTCCCCGGGGAGGGCAACCGTCACAGTACACACGTATTTACAGCGAACGCTTTACCAAAGTTTTGATTAGTTTTATGTCATGAAATATTATGTTAACCTAACAAAATGATACCGCCTTGTCGTTACTGCCCTAGAACACTGACCACAATGACCCTGAAACTAACTAGAACTCATGGGTTAATGTTAGATAGCAAACGTTAGTTAATGACTTATCACCTTCACTTTGACAATTAAGAATTTCTTGTCCTTCACCTCCCAAACAGCAGCATTATTGACCCATCCAGATCAAAAATACACAACTGTCTGTACTTTTGTACGCTTTCATTACACATCAGCAGTATAAGGTGAGGGATTCTCCACAATATACATGTAAACATTGCCGAAGTGGACCTCTGGCAGGGACTTGACTGACTCAAATATGGCAGCAGGTGCAGTGTATGGATTGCATGTGCCCAAAACTTGTAGTATGTTTTTCTTTGAGAGGTGATCCAAAATACTCATGGCTTGAAACAGAGGGAAATTTAGCAGCTTGTGCTGTGCCTCTACACAGAGTCCGGTGTGAGCCGCCATGTTGGCCCGATGTTTTTGCCCTCCAGGTCACGTGACTGAAAACTATCGTTATAATGGAACTAAATGGCACGTGGCCTGTGGTGCTCAAGGCATAAATAAAAATCCATTTCAAAAAATTCAAAACCAGTGTCTCTTTCCAAAAATGACCTGATTACTCAAGATAATCCACAGACTTTATTGTGAGCAGTTTCATGTAGGAACTACTTTATTTCTGCAGTAGAATTTACCAGAACTACTTTCTTTACAACACGAACTGTGGATTATCTTCATTAATCTGGTCATGATTTTTGGAAGACAGACATCTCTACCGCCGATATCTTCAAAACTGTAACACACACCAAAAAAACAATCTAGATGGATTAAACAGCACTACAGGCCATTTGATTTTGGGGTGCACTGTCCCTTTAATATTAAACACAGCTACAAAAAATTCCAGATCTCTTGTGTATAATTTAATACAAATTTAAGCTAAATTTAGCATGTTCTTTGTTTGGAAACTCTGGAGGAAAAGTACATTCAGTGGAGTTAAGCAGTTATTGGCTGCCCCACATGTTTTCTTTAATAATGAGCAAGTTAAAAGCCATCTTTTTTTAACTTTGCATTCCTACTAAATTACAACACGCTTTTTTCTTGATACACGGCAGGGTCTTCATTTGTCTTCATTATTAAAAGGCTGTTAAAACATACTGTAAGGAAAATTCCCTTCATCATCTTATTTGGCCACTAGGAGGAGATGTAGCCTTAAAGAAGAAGAGTTGAGTGAAACCTCACAGCTGAATGTTGATAGACTGCACAGCAATTCAAAGACCATCACTGGTAGTAAACAAATGTTTATTTGTCATATAGCACAATATAGAGTATAAATAAGAACATTGTGGAGCAACAGAAACTTTACAAAAGAGAAATAATGTGACAGCTTCTTGTCATAAAATAATCGATAACTGCACTTCAAATGCAACAGATGTCCAATAAATACATATATGTCTTATTTTAGCCCATTATCTACAAAATAAAAGTGTGTGCTGATAACATGAATATGTAAATTTGACCCGGAAGGTGAGTGAAGGTTACAGATAGTGTAATAACGTGCAAAACACTCGTGGTTTGAAGTCGGAAATGGCAAATCCATAAAAGAAAAACTAAGTACACAGCAGATCCCTGAACCTCCAGGCTCATCTACACATCACACATCGACTAAAGCCCCTCGTGACTTGCCATTACTTGCAGCATACTATGCTATATATATCAAAGAACTGGATAGGTGAGAGCAACAGGTTTGAGGCTTTCACTAAGTGCTACAAAACATTCAAGGACCTCACTCCATCTGAGCCAACTGCCTGGTGGAGGATGGGTAGGAAAGATTAGAAACGGCTATGGGTGAAAGGAAGAGGGTGAACAGAGCCGAGCACCAGCTGCGACGCAGAGGCGGGGAGTTAGTAACCATAACCCTGGTGATAGCCGTCCTGATAACCGTGTTCGTATCCATGCTGGTGGTAGCCGTAGCCGCCGTACTCGTCCTCGGGGCAGCGCATACCCAGCGACTGCTGGATGGCCATCTCCTGTCTGCGTAGCTGCATAGAGTCTACCAGGTCGTAGATGATCGCCATGGACCACATGGGCGAAGGGTACCAGGACTTAACGTTGCCGTCCTTCCCGACCAGCAGCATGGAGAAGTATTCCGGGCTGATCTGGAAGTAGTTCCTCATGTCCTTCACCAGGGTGGCTGACAGCCCTTCACGCTCCACAGTAGCACTCCCTGGATGGAGCAGAGATTCAGGTTAGGAATGGGGCTGTCGTACACAAACTTCCTCACTCGCAGAACCTGTCCTATTTGGTAACCATGGTAATTATTAGTGTTTAGATATCAGTACTCAATACCTTCAAGGTAAGGTTTTGAAATAATGCAGTACCATGTAGTATCAAAACTTCTCCAGGCAACTTATACCTGCATTCAATCCTTTTGGTACCCAGATCGAGAAAAAAAGACCATTCATATGGCTTTGAACTGCTCAAAATCTTACATAAATTCTTGCAACTGTTAAGACTGTCCTGACTTTCACTTTTCCACCTGCAGTTATTGCAAACTTACTAACTAGCTAACGGTAGTTTTTGCTAACAATACCTAATGGTAGTGTTCAGAGAGAGATTATATGTAACTAAGTACAAATGCTTCATTACTGTATTTAAGTATATTTTTCAGGTATCTGTACTTGACTTGAGTATTTCTTTTTCTGACCACTTGTTACTTTTACTCTCTACACTTCAACACAAATATCGTAACAAAATGAAAATGACATAACAAGATGTAACAAGACAAAATTATGTAGAAGACGTGACAAGGTGAAAACAACGTAACGACGAAAATGTGACCTAACAAGACGTAACAAGACAGAAACAATGTAACTGGACAAAAACAAGATAAAACACGTAACAGGACAAATGACAAAAACAATGTAAAAGACATCACAAGGCTAAACAGAGGGACACTCAGCTGTGGAGAAAAGGTGAGGTTTAGTTTGCTTTGCAAAGAAAAATATGGTGGATATGTCGTATACTTTGAGTACATTTCGGATCTGTACTTTCTCAATTTCACCGCAGTAAATAAGTTGTATCAGTGCTTCTACTTTACTGTATTTCTACTTGAGTAAAGAATGTGTGAGCCTTTGCCAGCTCTGGTAGTTTTAGCTAACTTGTTAAATTCATAATGTATGACTGCTCTTATTGCTTCTACGGATGCTGAATTCTGGGGAGACTGTGTCTGCTATTTCACTCTGTCTTCTATCTCCAAAGTGTTGTAAATTCACCAAAAACAACACATTTGGATTTCTCTATGGATGTGATCCTTTAAATCATCTGTCTTGAATTTAAGTACCTGTTGTTGTTTTTGCTCAATTCTTTGTTTTTCAGTATGTTTCACTGAAAAAACAAAGGTTACAAAGCTGGGTGCTAGGTAACATTAAGGTTGATAAGCAATGTTGGATTAATGTTTAAGATGTCCTTATCTGAGATAAGATAGGATCAATAAAATAGCCTCTTAAAGTTAGTTAGCTGCTTCTGTAATACCAAATTGAGGAAAATCCTATTTTAGACTCATCCAATCTTACATAGATAAACCAAGATGCATTGTGCATGAGCTTCTCACACCCATGCCCATGTTGCCACGCACCAACATCTTAGCCTGTAGCCATAATTTTGTTGGCCAGAAGATAGCGTTAGGTGACAAAAACAGTCATCTGCTCATCATCTGAGCTGAAAGAGTCTGTAGTTCTTCTGTAACACAAACAACATCACAATGACATCACTGAATACAGGAAGAACTACAGATTTTGCAGCAGGAGCACTCAGCTATAGCACTCACTGAGGAATATATGGCTTCAGTTAACTACAGCTGCTCTCAACAGTGACTGGACAGTGCTGAATTTTCACTTTAAGTGGCACTGCAATCTGCCCTGCGATTCAGTCCTCTAGATACCAGTCGTACATGAATCAGTGCCATATTGGCATTTAAGCTAGGTATTTGATTTTTACAGTGGAAAGAGTATTTTTACAGCGGACGGAGTACAGCCATGCTTTCCTTTGCAGATTTCTTTGACATTTACTATATCTCTACATGCTGAGCTCAAATGCCAAAAGCAGGAACCTCAACAACTTCAGTCAGCTGGCAACAGCTGGAGTTTCTACAATGTTGCACAAGCCTCACTCCCATTTCTCCGTTCCCAGAAGAGCTGAAACCTGGTGTGATTAAGAGGTTTCCTGAGCAACATCTACCGGGTCATATGAAATAACAGAACTGAGGTTCCCCTGGGGACGTGGTGGAACACTAACAGGAACTTTAAGCTTAGATTCTCTTTAACATACAGTGAATTACTGAAGAGAAGAAACACTGGCCTGTGCAGCGGTTTTGTGGATTGACTAAGATTCTGGTTTTGCATAAGGAGGCAAGATGTTTGACTTGTAGCGTGAGGAAAGACAGCTGTTTTGAATAGAAGCCCATGTGACTGAAAAAAAGTGATCCTATGAGTCATTATAATGAGAAACAAAATAATGACTCTAAAAGTAATGAGAAACTTTCTCAAAATAATGACTTAGTATCTAAGTCATTATTTACAAACTTTAAATAACAAACTTTTTTGTTTTTTTAAAGTATCTCATTTCTTTGTGACACTAAGTCATTATTTTGAAATGCAAACGTTTTATTTTTATAAAGTTTCTCATAGCTTTGTTATACTAAGTCATTATTTTGTGATATAAACGTATAATACTGAGTCATTGTTTTATGATACTAAATCATTATTTTGAAATACAAACATTTTATTTTTATAAAGTTTCTCATTACTTTGTAACACTGCACTAAGTCATTATTTTACGATGACTATTTTGTGATACTAAGTCATTATTTAGATAAAGTTTCTCACTATAATGACTTACAGGATCTTTTTATAAAACATTGGCAGAAATGGTCTTCCATAGTTTTGAAATGAAACAAGTGAACTGACCATGAGTTTGTGGTTATGATCCTAACATTCAGTAGAGGGAAGTACTGTGTGCATAAATAGAGGTACTGTGTGTACTGTGAGTGTGTTTGCTCCAGACAGGCCGGACCCACAGTCCCATTCATTATTTTATGAGACAAAGTTCTTACCATTGATAGGGTACAGTTCCAAGACTCCACCCATATCCACCGGCTCTGTTCCGACCAACTTCAGAATGGCGATGTGCCTCAGACCTACGTCACCATGACAACGACAACCACAGTGACAACACACATCAGAGAGAGGCAAATACATTACAGTAAAAGACTTCAAACGAGATCATCATGTCTGACCAAATGTTTTTTATCCATCAGTCCCTCTGCTTATCCAAGCTGATTTGACTGTGGTTGTTTATTATTGGAACCATCCTGAGGGCTGGTTTCTAGGTAAAAAGGGAGGAGGACGTGGTGGTCCAGAGAGTCCTGCCAAAAAGCTGTTTCCTCTGAAGCGAGAGAGCCCACATTAAACACAGGAGAGGGCAGGCTTTACTTGGTGAGAGCCAAGTGCTGAATACCAGGATCAAACCTCTGAGGCCTTCAGCCCAGTCAGCAGGACGGGCCTTTGTCTGGGGCGGGGAGGGAGGGAGCCGGCCTGGGTGCCAATCTGGCCAAGAGCAACACATGAGGGGAAAAAAGTCCTCACAGACCCTGGTGTGAGCCTGCTGATAAGCAAGACCAGCTTTTTTCTTCAGTGAGTTTACAGACATACTGACGTCATGAATGAGTACCACCTTATAATAAATAATATTTTATGAGAGACTAACTGTATGAACTGTAACTAATGGCTTTTTAATGGTTAATAAATAATTTGTAAAGGCTTTATACATCAGTAACAAACCGTTATTAATAATTCATCAGAGGACTCTGGCTGACTGTTTGACCACATACCTGTGAGAGAAAAGCCACAAACCTCTTTTAAACTTAAAGGGACAGTTCACCCTAAGATCACAAATACACATTTTTCTCCTGGCCTCTAGTGCTATTTTTCCGTCAAGATTTTGTAGGTGTGAGTTGCAGAGTTTTGGAGATATCAGCTGTGGAGATGTCTGCCTTCTCTCCAATATAATGGAACTAGATCGCACTCGGCTTGTTGCGGTCAAAACACCAAAAAACACATTTGAAACCAACGCCTCTTTCCAAAAATCATGACCTGGATACTCAAGATAATCCACAGACCTTGTTGTGAGCAGTTTCATGTAGGAACTACTTTCTTGGAAGAAATAAAGTAGTTCCAGTAATTTCCAAAGTAGTTGCAGTAGATTTTACTGCAGAAAGAAATCTTCTGCGTCACATTAGCAGCTGCTGAACTAATCTGTCTCAGCTTAATATCATGTCCTTAAAACCATCAAATGACTTCCTTTAATGAATTTCGTTAGTTTATAACATGAGGCAATAAACGAACTTGGCATTTCATCCTCGCGGATGCAGCCAAGTTTGAGCTGCTGCACAGTTTAAATTCTGTTCATTATAATGCCACCACATAATACACTGAAACCATCAGGTTTAGAATCACACATTTCTCCTTGTTACATCTACACTGCCAGATCTGGATTTAACACAGCAAACAGGTAAGATCCTTCCACTGGATAACTACAGCAGTGATTAATATGTTTCAGCTGGTAACAAGTTATTTAACACTAACTGATGCAGTGAGCAGCTTCTCATTTCTTCAACAACCATGTCAGAAGACTTATCCTGTGATCGTGGAAAAGATGTTACTCTGTTTCAGAAGAGTCAAATTACTGTCCTGCATCAAGCAAAGAAAACAACTAAGGAGACTGATGAAACTACTGAAATTGGGTTAATAACTGTCCAACACATTATTAAAACCTGGAAGGATAGAGGTGAAGCATCATCTTCAAGGAAGAAATGTGATCGGAAGAAAACCGTGAATGATTGTGATCAGAGATCACTTAAAGTTTGATGAAATCAGTTCATAAAAAATCAACAGTAGAACTCACAGCTATGTTTAACAGTGAAAGTAAGAAATTAACACACAATGTGAAGAGAACTGAAGGGACTGGGACTAAACAGCTGTGTAGCCTTAATAAAACAACTTATCAATGAGGCTAATCAGAAAAAAAGGCTTCAATTTGCTAGAGAGCATAAAGATTGGACTGGAAGACTGGAGCAATGGAAAAAGGTCATGTGGTCTGATGAGTCCAGATTGACCCTGTTCCAGAGTGATGGGAGCATCAGGGTAAGAAGAGAGGAGGATGAAGTGATGCTCCCATCATGCCTTGTGTCTACTGTATAAGCCTGTGGGGGCAGTGTTGTGATCTGGGGTTGCTTCAGTTGCTCAGGTCGAGATTCAGCAACATTATGAGCAGGTTTTTCCATCAATGGATTTTTTCTTCCCTGATGACACGGGCATATTCCAAGATGACAATGCCAGGATTCATCGGGTTCAAATTGTGAAAGAGTGGTTCAGGGAGCATGAGACATCATTTTCACACATGGATTGGACACCACAGAATGCAACTCTGGACAGAAATAAATGTGACATTGCATAAGCTCATCGAAACGATGCCATGGTGAATGTGTGCCGTAATCAAAGCTAAAGGCGGTCCAATGAAACATGAGAGTGTGTGACTTTTTTTTTGGCCAAGCAGTGTAGTACTGTGTGAAATATGACCACTGTGTTCCGAGAATAATGTGCTTCTTCTGCCAGGATAGAAAATGTCTAATTTTTGGGAAAAATATTAATCCTTACGAGGGGATGCAGCTCTATCATGGCAGATGTTCTGCTCAGGACACAAAAGAAGCACGGTGTCGAGTGTGAAGTTGTTTTGATGAGAAAGCTGGAAGTAGCTACACCTGAGGCCAAACAATTAGCCCATTCCGAGCAGGTGTTGTGCTAGTAGGAATCAAAAAGCAGATAGTCAAAGTCATAAAAGTGACAAATACATCTATGTTCCGGCCCATCTTAAGCTTTGTGAGGAAGTTCTGAGGAAAAGAGCAAGGGAGAAACGTCATATAAACAAGTCTGGGACACAAGGTTCAAGTAAGGGAGAGACTCCAGATGACAGCATTTATTTGGTTTTACTCAGAAGTAGAGTTCACCGTGGGCTGTTTGAAGTTTACATTTATCTTTCATAAATCTGTCAGACGCGGCAGATTGTTGAGATTTGCAAAGTTTAGATAAATGTCTCTTTTTTTCGAGATATACAGTAATAACACTTAAGTAACTGTGGAAAAGTTGACTAACTGGCAGGCTGAAAAGGCTGTCATCAGGGAGAGAAAAGAGCTTGTTAGACTCAGACAGAACAGAACAAGCTGTTGCCAGTTCTGTCATCTGGGATCCTTCTGCACGTCCCTCTGTGCACATGCACAGATTCTGGCTACTTGAAGTCACTCAAAAGATGCACCTACAGGTGAATACTGGCTCTGAATGAATCATTTAGGAGAAAGGTTTCCCACAAATTTTTACGAATGAATTTCAAACATTTTTCAGTAATATGTCAATGATATTTTACCACATTTCCATGACTTTATTTAAACAGAGCTCAACAGTGAAGTTCCGCAAGTGAAAATCCTGTTCAAATTCTGAATAGAGGGTTTAGATTATTAGTCATAATGTTGTAACTATCAAAGGCAGATTTACCGCGCGCTATGACATATTGAAATAATGATATAAGCCACAAATCCATATAATATCAAGCTTGTTTTAAGAAAAATGCGTTTTATTTGCACTATCATGGAGGAGTACTACACTACCCACAATCCTGAAGCGTAACAGCAACATCTCTAAGTGGCAGGGCTTGCTGTTACCATGGAAATGCTTACTGCTCTATGCAAACGTATTGTTCCTCTAGCAGGTAGCTAACAAGAAACGTACTAAAAATGTTGTGATGCCGGAGTAAATATAATTTATATTATATTTTATATACACACACAACACAAACTACAACATATTACAACACTATTATTAACACTACAAATGCTATAAACATGACAAAAGTTAAATTTAAGAAGCAGTATAATTCACAGTGGTTTATGGGATGAGTAGTTCCGTCACTCTTGAAATAAATTTGTAGTCTTTTTTTCCAATCTTTTTTAATAATAATAATACATTTTATTTGAAGGCGCCTTTCTCGGCAGTCAAGGACACCGTACAAATCAATCAATTGCTTTGAATCAATGTTTTATGGTCATGATTGATCTCGTAGTTGGTTGTCTTGGTTCCAGGTTTAAAACTCTTTATACAAGGATTTACTGAACTGTCAGTGGAGGGAATGAATTGGAAATTCATTTACAGAACCAGAGCTGCTGAAAAAGGGGGCGGTCACTGTTGAGCTCTGTAGTTTCAAATAGGTAGGCCTGTAGGTGCACAAGGTTGTTCATTCCAGCTTTAGAGAGCATATTTTGCATCCGCTCTTCGTTGTCCTGGGCAGTTGCAGTCCAAACCTACGTACCAAGTTTTCACCTGCCCCGCCGTCCCAAATCCAGACGTACAGGTCCATCTGTTTGACTTGGAGACCTTTGTTCAGGCTCTCAATGGCAGTCATTATGTAACAAGCCTGGACACTTCTCAGACAACAAGCGATTTGAAGTTTGGTTCCAAATGTGGAGAAGTTTGTACACTTTGTTTCTCCACAACAAACTTTGCCTGCTTTTCTGTTGTTGGGACAAACAGCCCTGAAAAGCTCACGGGTGTTAGAACACGAGCTGCATGAATAATGTGAGTCCATCGTCTTCAGCACTCACATCTCTTCAGGCGATCACATTGGATGTGTCAGTGGATTGGTTAAAGTTGTCTCACAGCGATATTGATGCTTGCTGTGTTGGTAAAACGTTAACGTTATCTGGCTAGACGTGAAATATGTGCCTTTTAGCATGGCTGACCAGAGCCGCTTCCCCAGTGTTACCAATGTCAAAGGTTTTGGTGCAGAACTCCATCCAGTGCACCAAAGGTCTGCCTCTCTCAGGTCATGTATTATATTTTTTGTTCGAAAGCCATCATTATTAAAAATTACCTTTGCTGGCATTTATGTGGACAAGCAAACTGCAAATGCTCGCTAACTTTATTCACTCATTAGACTTTCCTGCTGCCAACCAGCTGTGTTGGCTGCATACGCCAATGTGTATCATGCAGCACAGTGCTACATTTTAAATTAGTAACACGAATTTCACGTAACATCAGGCATGTTTCAGGATTTTTATAATCATATTTTAAAGGGGCAGTTCACCCCAAAATTTCTTTCAATTAGAAAGAAAGCAGCTCCAGTTGCTTCTTAAGCAGTTCAGATAGATTCTACTGCAGAAAGAAAGTAGTTCCTACATGAAACTGCTCACAACAAGGTTTGTGGATTACCTGCAGTAACTGGGTCATGATTTTTGGAAAGAGACACTGGTTTTGAATTTTTCAAATTTTTTTCCCCTTCGCTTTGAGCACCACAAGCGAGTGCCATTTAGTTCAATTGTATTTGAGGGAAGGCAGACATCTCTACAGTCAATATCTCCAAATCTCTGCAACTCACACCAAAACTATCTGGATGGATAAAAAGCACCACAGGACAGAGTAAAAATATGTATTTTTTTTTTATCTTGGGGTGAACTGTCACTTTAAACAATAGCTAAAACAATGTATAATCCAAACCTTTCAAAAATACTCTGTACTCTCCGCTTCACTAAAGATATTATATTTTCTCTACCGGGTAGGTCTTTCCTGGGAGGTGAAGCTTTCTTTTTGTTTGTTTGTTTGTCTGTTTGTAGCAGGAAATTATTTGGAGCACACACAGAGAGAGAGAGAGAGAGAGAGAGAGAGAGAGAGAGAGAGAGAGAGAGAGAGAGAGAGAGAGAGAGAGAGAGAGAGAGTGAGAGAGAGAGAGTCCTCAGGACGAGCAGAGCCACTCTCGCTGAGGACAAGCAGAAATGACAGAAAACCCAAAGGACAGAGTCCTCACAGCACCGGCCTCACTGATTGAATACACACTTATCAGCCAAAAAAAA
>JAJHUR010071086.1:12646-52135 GCA_027495735.1 Lutjanus campechanus
AGAGCAAAACAGAAAACACTTTAAAGGTGCTTTAAAGGATGAGTTCACTCAAAGTGCACACAGAAGACATTTTCTAGCTCAGCTCTAGTGGCATCTCGTCAAGTGGATTATTTCAAACATTATTTGTATATTTTGCGGTACCATCACTTCACACTTGAGAGAGGCAACACTGTATATTCAGCTTTGGTATTTCTTTAACTCCAGCCATGTAGTGTGAGTCCTATCAATCCCAATATAATTTTTGACTCACTTTAATTAGTGCATGGAGTGTCTGTTAAGATGATTTTTGATTTGAATGTTAATTATTTTGTTTTTTTGCAGACATTAAAACAGACATCTACAAAGAAAGTAAAAGAAAAGATCTTGGAGTCCTGCCTCATCTGTCTATGGGTCTGTCAAAATCACCTCAGCCTGCCTGCTGGGTTTACAGCCTAACAGCTTGCATACGCATGTGGGTTCATCCTCAGTGATGAATCCACAGAGGCAATTATCACCCAACTCTGCTGTTCCATTTGGCCCTATTGGGCTTCATAGCATCTTTTAAGTCATTGTTCTGGTTTTACAGTCCGTAACTTTAGTGTTTTAGTCACAATGCTCTCAGAATGTCATCTTCAGCTGTAGCAGGCGGCAGCTTTCATCAAAAAGAAATCTCTAAAAAGCACCAAACAGCAGAAGGACACAGTTAGCGACTAACTGGTGAACACAGTGGAACAATTAGCAGCTGAAGAGCCAAACCTCAGGAGTTATGAGTAAATAAATAAATATTTGCTATATTAAATTTCCTCTCCTGGCATTGATTAAACCCCTAACAACCCATCTGTGTTCATCCTTAAGGTCTTAAAGGGATAGTTCACCCAAAAATGAAAATTCAGTTATCTACTCGCCCTCATGCTGATTGAAGGTCAGGTTTAGTTTTATAGTTTCACAGGATAACAGTTTTGCAGAATCTCCCTAAAGCGCAGACATGCCAAGTTGATTTGAAAGACGTCATTTACATCATGTTTGAGCCTGAATCTTCACTGTAGATCCTTAGCTTGGAGCTTTTTCTGTTTCAAAACTGGTCATCATTCACTTCCACTGTTTGGGAGATTCTGCATCGCCGTTTTCCTGTCAAACTCCAGCAGTGTTTTTTGGACTTTTCTTTATTCAGTATGCAAAGACCTAAGAAGATGTAAATCATCTCCGTCTCTTCTCCAACCGCCCCACCCACGCTTACCTGCAGCTTCAGCACAGACCTGCTAACCTTGTTTGTTTTTAGCTACGGGACACCTCACAATGGCAAGTAGGAGTAATTCAGCCAAACGTGTTTGAACCAAAAACTGATTCTGAAGGAGAACGACAAGAGTAAACTGTAGGGTTGCCAACAAAATTAGAGCTAGACAGATATATTGGTCTATATCAGTATTGGCATATACTGTATGTTGTCCAGTATGAAACTGCATTATGATCTGTTTGTTTAACAGAAATGTTTTTTTGTTAAACTGTAAAATATGCCGCCACCATCGCATATCTTTGTCTAACATTCCCAACATGGATTAATTCCACTTAAAGTGCAAAAGTGTTTTTTTTATTTGAGTGAACTGCCCCTTTAAAGTTCCTTTCCTGCCCTTTGGAAAGAGAGTTCATTGAGGAGTCACAGGTTTGTGTTAGAGCGACTCACCGAGGTTACAGGCCTGGCTGCCCAAACCGTACAGCTGCTGCTGATAGGCCCACTCCTCGTCGTTGGGGGTGGAGACGATGAACAGGCGGCGTCTCCAGCGGAACCTGCAATCACAGGAAATTTCAGCCTGGATTTAAGTGGCACTTTGGTGCAGCAGTGAAAGCTCTGTTCTAAGACAAGGAGTTTGTACACTAACATATTCCCATACTATTACTGCCAGAGGGTGACAACCCCGAATTATGGTCCAGATCTCAGCACTGATCAGGAGCCGGAATTCAGGTCTCCATGGTAACAAAAGACAGCCTGTCTGGTTTTAGACATCTCAGGAAAATATGTGATTGCAACGATTCAGCCTTGAGGTACAGCAGGCTTTATGCTATTTTTAATATCCATGGAGCACACACACACAAACAGGCAGCCGCAATCTGCCCACTGCTGCTTATAAACTGTGTTCCAGCTGATTATTGAGCAAAGCAACAGATGTTTGATGGGAGCGGAAACAGCCTGATGGGACCACCCAATAATTCTGACTTCCAGCTTCTCAAACAAAACACTTCACTGAGACAATATCAGCAACGCAAGGAGATGCAGTTTTTCACTCCAACAGTTTTAATAAAGCCAATCCCAGTGAAGCAGAGATGTTCATATGCAGGATACACTTTCAGCTGGTTGGTTTTCATTTTTGTGAATGTTAAAAGAAATAATATATGGCCATACTTTTGTATACTTAAAGGGAGAGTTCACCCCAAAATCAAAAATGCTCTGCCCTGTAGTGCTTTTTAACCATCTAGATTTTTTTCATGTAAATTGGAGTTTTGGAGACATCAGCTGTAGAGATGTTTGCCTTCTCTCCAGTATAATGGGACTAAATTGCACTTGGCTAGTGATGTTCAAAGAGCCAAAAAAAATACTCAACAGCAATGTCTCTCTCCAGAAATCATGACCTGGTTACACAAAATAATCCACTGACTTTGTTATGAGTAGTTTCATGTAGAACTACTTTCTTTCTAGCAGAAAAGACAGTAGTTCCAGTATATTCTACTGCAGAAAGAAAGTAGTTCCTACATGAAACTGCTCATAACAAGGTCTGTGGATTATCTTTGGTAACCGGGTCCTGGTTTTTAGAAAGAGACACTGTATTTTCTGGTGCTTTGAGCATCACAAGCCATCTAGTTCCATTGTGTTGCAGAGAAGGCAGACATCTCTACAGCTGATAGCTCCAAAACTCTACAACTCACATCAAACCTATCTATAACAACTCCAAACAACAATCTAGAATTCCAGGCCAGGGGATCCACTGTGGCTCATGAGAGAGGGATAACAGTAAAGTTGATTGGCCAAAATGTTTTAATTAACTAACTATTTTGCCAATATGGATGGGTGTTGCACAGTTAGTTAGTGGCTTAACTAGCTCTCATGATCGCACAAGGATTTATGGGTAGCCTTTTGTCAGTGGTTGATGTGTGCTTTCAAACTTATTTTAATTCAAAAATATATATCAAACAATAATGTGGAGGACCCCCTGCAGTAACTGTGATGACCCTCTAGTGGTACTTGGACCCCCTGTTGAAGACCCATGCAGTAGAGGTTCAAATTTTGTGCATTTTCCTAAACTGATAGTCAGAAACGTTAACAATCCATCATTAATGATAAATAAGATTCAAAAACACACCTCATTATCTAATTTGAAGTTTTATTTAAATAATTCTAGTGTCACGTTAATTCATGAAGCACAAATGAAGCAACGCCTGCGAGCTAGTTCAGACAGTCAACTCGAGCTGCACCGCAATCACACATGATACACCTCACACTGTGCTGTACATACAAAATGCACCCTTCCAATCTGGCGGCCTATTTAAACACTAAAACCTCCCATCTCTCCCTCTGCCTGTCGGTGCAATTGCTGCCTTGCAACAGCGTCACTGCCTGCTCATTCAGCCCCACCACCACTCCAGCATCCACCTGCAGGCTCTGACAGGGGGTCCAAGATATGTGTTCATCACTCCTCAATATCTCCATGGAAACATAATCTGTGAGGAGCAATGGGGTTTGGAGCCCAGATGCAATAGATGGTCGATAAGAGAAGTAATATGTAGTTTTGTTTTTTGGGGTCAACTATCCCTTTATGGGGCTTTTTTCGTGGGTTGAGTAAGTTCATTTTTAAGCAAAAACTTACTTGCTTGCTACATCAGTGATATTTTAGACAACAGTGTGCTTCAAATTCATCAAACAACAATGCTCCTGTGAACGCAGCCAGGTCCAGACATAAAGTGAGTCCTGATCTCAACCTCATCCAACACGTCTGGGAAGAGCTGTGAGCCAGACCCTATCACACAACGTGGCTGGATGGGAGCTTTAAAATCTTGTGGAAAGTCTTCCCAGAAGAGCCCAGACTGTTATAGAGGCACTCCGGTGACTTTGGTGTTTTAAAGGGTTAGTTTGGACTCAACAAAGTCACACAACAACACAAACACACTAACAGATCGAGACAGTGGTAGACCAGCAACTCTGCTGATATTGCCAAAGGAGTCTGGTGGCTTTGGGAGGGAAATACAAGACTTTATATAACAACAGTGTCCTGAAGGAAAGACGACGTAAAGTGATGAAATTATTCTGACTACAGTGCAACACTTCAACTGATATAGATCGTTCTAGGTGGGCCTTGAGCTTGGTATTAACCATGTAGTGTAGAGCTGCAACGATTAATCCAATAATCAATTATTAATCAGTTATTAAATTAATCGTCAACTATTTTGATGAGCAATTATTTGGTTTGAGTCAAAAGTCAAGATTCTCTGATTTTAGCTTCTTAACTGTAAATATTTTCTGTTTCCTTTCTGGTTTCAGAATTTTTGACATTTTATGGACCAAACAACTAATTGATTTATCAATATCAAATCATCGACAGATTAATTGATGATGAAAATAATCAGTAGAGCAAAGGCCTGAAAAATAGGTCAGAGTATGTGGAGCATACGGACGTACAGTATGTCTATTTTTTTTCAACTGACACGATTGTGACAGGATTAATTGATCGATTAATCGAGAAAACAGTCGACAGATTAATTAACAATAAAAATTATCATTGGCACCAGCATTAATGTAGTGTATTTAAAGGAACAGTTCACACTGAGGTCAAAAACACATATTTCTCCCCTGGCCTGTAGTGCTGTTTATCCATCTGGATAGTTTTGGTGTGAGATTTTGAGATTCAGCCGTAGAGATGTCTGTTTTCTCTGCAATATAATGGGACTAAATAACACTCGGCTTGTGGTGCTCAAAGCACCGAAGCAAGATAATCCACAGACCTTGTTGTGAGCAGTTTCGTGTAGGAACTACTTTTTTTCTGCAGTAGAATCTACCAGAACTACATCCTTTTCTACTAGAAAGAAAGTAGTTCTTACATGAAACTGCTCACAACAAAGTCAGTGGATTATCTTGTGTAACCAGCTCATGATTTTTGGAAAGAGATACTGGTTTAGAATTTTTCAGATGTGTTTATTTATTTATATTGGAAAGAAGGCAGACATCTCTACGGTCGAAATCTCCAAAACTCTGCAACTCACAGTAAAAACATTTTAACAGACAGGCCAGGGGAAACATATGTATTTTTGATTCTGGGATGAACTGTCCTCATAAAACCTTTCCTAACAACTTTACCTGGAGAGGAAGTTCTCCAACGATCTGGGCTTATCCTCCTTCTTACAGACGACCCCATCTCTCTTCTGCTGCTCCATCTCTCGGATGCGGGAGGAGAAGGTGTCGATGTAGTCAAACACGGCCTTCATGGCAATGGGAACCTCATAGGATTGCTGGCAAAAGAAGAGGAAGAAGTAGAAGCAGTTATCCTCTGCCAAAGGTTGACTGGAACTGTGGTAAAGCCACGGGATAAATAAATCAATATGGCAGTGGAAACAACACAGAGCAGATGAGAATAGAAACAATGGTGAAGCTGTTTCCAATAAAGTGATGAAGAAGTTTTGGATGGTGTTAGTGGATGTTGTTTGGCCTCTGCCACATCACCAGCATTCTTCATAACCTCTGGGAAGAAGGACAAGGCAGACTCCTTAAACACAACACAGTAGGCCATTTCATTTATGAACTGATAAGCATTCTCAGCATGAACATATCCAGGCTTGGGAAGTAACAGATTACATGTAACGGGATTACTTCATCTGGATACAAAAGAAGGCAACTGTAGATGTAATCAGATTACAGATGCATTTGGCAAAAATGGGGATTATTAGTAGGATTATAACTTTAAAATAAAGAACAATATCCTACCATGCACAGTTGCACACAACAAATCAAGGACTAGCTGGACAAACTAACAAACCTAACAACAAACATAAAACATTGAGAGCTGCAACAATTAATCTATTATTAATCTACGATTAAATTAATCTGCATCTATTTTGAGAATCAATTAATCGTTTTGAGTCATTTCTTAATATAAAAAAAAGTCAAGATTCTGTTTCATTTTTACTCCTCTCTGACAGTAAACTGAATATTTTTGAGTTGTGGACAAAACAAGACATTTGAGGACGTCATCTTTGACTTTGGGAAACACATTTTTACACATTTTCTGACTTTGCATGCCACAAATAACTAATTGATTAATGGAGAAAACGGTCAAGAAATTAATCGATAATGAAAATAATCATCATTACAGGAAATAATTTGAAAAGTATTATTCAATGACAAGATTGTGGCAGGATTCATTTATTGATTAATCATTTTGAGTCATTTCTTAATAATAATAATTTTTAAAAAGTCCAAATTCTCTGATTTCAGCTTCTTAAATGTGAATATTTTCTGGTTTCTTTACTCCTCTCTGACAGTAAACTGAATATCTTTGAGTTGTGGACAAAACAAGACATTTGAGGACGAGGATTAATAGATGCTAAAAATAATCATTAGTCGCAGCCCTAAAAACACTATATTAATCTAAACAATTTCACCATATTTTATCCAAAAGTAACAGAAAGTGACTTTTAGTTACATTAGTTACATTATTTTAACATTGTGACACTTGGATCACATTACTGACTCCGTACATGTAATTAGTAACTGTATCAGAGTACATTTTTAAAGTAACCCTCCCCACCCTGAATATGTCAAACACATGTGAGAAAATGTAACACAGCCACACTCTGCTCACACCTTCCTCAGGATGTGTTGAATCTGTTGCTCAGCTCCTGCTCACTCTTTCACACCTCTCTCCTCTCTGCTCTCTCTGTCTCATGCCCACACCCACATCCTCACATGTTCACAGACTTCCCTGTCTCTGCCTCTGTCAGCACAGAGGTGAACACTGGCCTCTTTGATGAAACTGTCCAAAAACAGCCTGCTGATTTACCCTGGCACACACACACACACACACACACACGCACACAGGCGCTGGGCAAATGTCATGTTGCGTGAATTAAAACAGTGTTTTAGTGCAGGCAGCGTGTTGGCAGCGCAGGGACAGGTCAGTCCACCTTCAAAGAGAAAGAGAAGATGAAAGTGTTGGACAGACGGGTGGTGAGCCTGTAAACAGAGAGCAGAGCAACAAACCCACAGCAGTGCTGCGAATAAAGCAGAAAAACAGTTCAGTTAAGGCAATTACACCATGAAAAGCAGCAAGTATTTTAACCTTAGAGGGAAAGTATGATTAAAATCATGGTCATATTATTAAAATATCATTGCATGCTGAGAGGGATTTGACAATCTGTCCCAAATCAGAGGCCGGATCCTTCAAAAGATACCGCCCTTCAAGGTGGGTCCCTCAAAAAGAAAAAAAAGAAAAGAAAAAAAAAAAGATAAATGAAACGAAGGCTCGGTTAAACCTGCAGTTCTCCCTCTTTTTCTAAGAAGTATACAGATTGCAGACAAAATGAAAGTAGCAGAGGGATACTGGGACAAATGTCATGACATCTTTGTTTAGAATACAAGTTGTCTTCAGGGTGATTAAAAACCTTTCTGCTTTGTGCCAGAATCATCCAGTCAGGGGTTATGTACATTATCCTGCTTATTACATTACAAAAAATATATATTTGCCACATATTTATGTGATACAAAATATGAATTTTAAAATGATTATATGTCTTTATTTCATAATAGTGACCTGCTTACTGTACATGATCCTGCTTGTTACATGGTTATGTGCCAAAAAAAGCAATAATTTGACACACAATGTTCATTTTAAAATGATTTTAGTGATTTAACAATGATTTTATTGTTCCTCCAGAGTTTATGATCAGCACTGTGTCCATAGCAACGGTCTGTTCTTCATAACATCGGTCTATTACACATAGCAACAGTCTGCTACAGTATACAGAAATAACAGACCTTAGAGTGCTGTAATTGACCAATCAGAATCGAGTATTTAGCAAAGCCATGTGATAATTTGCAATAATGACCTGGTCACTGTACATTATCCCTACATAAACAACCATATTTTTGTGTGTGATATAATTCTACAGAAGGGTGACAAATTAAAACAAAACACAACACGGGGTCATGTTTCAAGATGTGTCGCCTATAAGCATACTTGACATTCGACACAACCTGCTTGAGCCAATATCTGATCTATTTTATTTCTTTACCTAAAAAGTGAACTCTTCAGTCAAGTCGTGATTTATCTTGAAAGTGATGCAATTACAGTTTCAAGCCGTTTCAAGCACTTCATCCAAAATCCAAACACTTTTCGAACCCTGAAAACATAATATTAAAATTCAAGTGTTTTAAAGGATTTCTGGCACCCGTACAAACTCTGTTTAATTTTGACTGTATTTTTTTTAAGTATCAGTTCTGGCACTGTTTAGGCACCAGTACCATTTTAAAAGTATCATTTTAATATTAGAGAAAACCCAAACGATAACCAACCCTGTGTTCACAGATCATTCATAAACCAAAAAAAGTAAAATACCCGACTATTCATGGGAAAGTGCAGGAATGTCACATTTGGTTTTAAATACAGTGTCCATCAGTCGGTAGAGAAGAAACGGTACAACAAAAATTAAGAAAAGAAAAATCCACTCCTTTTAAGCCCCAAAATTTGTATGTAGTTTCAGTTAACAACATAAAAAATGGCAAAAAGAAAAAAAGAAAAAAGAAGCAATTTAACTACTTGAATCACTCTGCAAATATGAATGTGGCTGGACGGTCAACAAGCTACTGCAAACTGTAGTTAAAACTCCCCAACACTGCCTACATAAGTTACAACATTACTGAGGTGCTGCTCGAGAGGCTAAAAATGAGCTCATAATATAATATAATCTGTCCTGACTTTACAATATGACTTGGTTGCCTGAATGCTTCATTAAACAACTTTAAGGCACTGCCACAGAGAACACGTCTTTACCTTGACCCTCATGTCAGTGTCGGTGAGGACCATGTAGAAGTCATCGTGTATCATGCTGAACTCTTTCCTCAGCTCTGTGATCAGCTCCTGGTTCACCAGGTCCTCCTGACGAAGACCCTTCATAGGCTTGTCATTTTCTGGAGAAAGAAAGAGACGATGGTAAGACACTGTGAGACAGCTGGTATTTGTTATTTCCTCATGATTTGACTGTGACAGGGATTTTTTTTTTGTCCCTGCCAGATGTAAGCCTGTAAGGCTGTAGCAGGCTCAGTTTTAAAGCTGGAAGATACTGGTGAAGTACTGGTATCACATAAATATAGATACACTCAGGCTGGTACCAACCATGTCAGACCAGCTTGTCAGGATGAGAGCTCCAAAAACCTGGTGTGGGCATTTTTCTTTTTTCAAAAATGTAGATTTCTATATCCATTATATTGTTGTACGGCCGCCTGGTTGCTTGTAATGTTTTAGATACATTTTTAAAAAGTTCTAATTAAATAATGAATGAATTTAAATTGAAGCGTTTGGACTTATTGTCCCATTTATTGTCCCGTCAGTTTACACACTATTCAATACATCTTAAAGACAACTGAGACTCTGCTGCACAAGATCACTTTGTTAAAACCTTTGCATACATCAAATTAAGAAAACTGAAACTATGCTGCAGAAAAACTTTGACAACTTTTAAAATGTTTTTGTCATCAGCAGAGTATAGTTGGTGTTTGGCATCAAGGATCCGCCACCATCACTCCCCGCAGATCATGTTTACATAAAGATATTAAGGAGTGATGAGTCTGTAGGTGGATGTCAGGGTGGTGGTGGGGCTGAAAGAGCAGGCAGCGGTACTGACGCAAGGCAGCAGATGCACCGACAGGCAGAGGGAGAGATGGGAAATTTCTGCAGTTTAAATAGACCGCCAAGCTGGGAAGGTGTGTTTGGTATATTACTGTGGAAAGTGAGGATGGTCACTTGTGTATCACAGTGTGGCTCAATTTGAACTAGCTCGCAGGCATTGTTGGGCAGTAGCGGCGTTACTAGTTTAACTACATTTCTCAGTAATGTGGTCGTAACGTCGCTGTTTTCTTCATCAAATAGCTTTTCAGTAGTGAAGCTACTTTAGTGATCAAACAACATGGTAGCATCCACAGAAGCTACATTTCCCCAGGCATTTCTAAACCTTAAACGCATCTCTTCCATGTGACGTCACGTAGCCATCCTCCTGCTGATAAAGACTGTATAAAAAGATGCACATGAGTTGTCTGATGCAGCGGGGCGGGATGGAAAGCGCGCAGCAGGAAACAGTGGCAGACGAGGGGGCAGAGACGTGTTCATCTCATGAATCTCCATGACCATACCTTAACAAGTTCATGTTACTTATCGAGTCCACACAGAACAGTTACACGTTCCGGTGTTTAATGTGCAACCCCAAAAGGAAGTTCCTGTCAACATCCAAGACGCCCAAACACAAATTTAAGGACACACATTCAGGTATTTCCCGAAGTTAACACAACAATCGCCAGCTAAGCTAATCATCACAACTCAGTCAGCAAACACCAACAGCTAACATGGCACTAGCTAGCAACATGTCCTTTGGCAGCAAAAGAATAAACAGTGTGTGTGTGTGTGTGTGTTGCTGTGTGTGTGCGCTCGTGTGCCGTGCGTGTGTGTGAAGGGAATTTAGTCAGGAAGAGGTAGGAAAAATGAGAAGACAGGAGAAGCTGAAAAGTATAACTGTGTTTTTTTAATTTACAAAATTCTCTACAAAACCAAATTGTTGTGGTCAATTTAAATAAATAATTTGATATTTGTGTAGACAGACATACATAGATACATAGATCGACTACTTTATTAATCCTAAAGGAAATAAACAGGTTACATCAGCCACTGAACACTAATCAAAACACAAAACAATGAGGTAGATAGCAATGACTTGGAATGAAGTTGTTTTGATGTTAAAAAAAAAAAAAAGAGCTTTGATGTAGTTAAGCTACATTTGTCATTTTATTGTAGCTTAGCTTGCTACAATTCTCTGGTGGGTAGCTTCAGTGTAACTTGTAGCCTAGCTCACTACATTTTCCAAGTAGCTTGCCCAACACTGCTTGCAGGTGTCACCGTCTTGGGGTTTAACTCCTGGTTTATTTTGTAGTCCTGGTCCTCCCTCACGTGTCTTCACTTTACTTCCTGTCTTTGTCCCTTTTTGATTACCATTTGATTCATCTGTGTCTGATTAGTTCTTTGTTTAGTCCTTGTGTTTCTCTGTTTCTGTGTCAGTTGTTGGACTTTGAAAAAACACATGTTGTACTGTTTCTGTCTCGTCCTGTCTTGTTTTGACAGCAGGCATAGCTACATTTGTGCTGACATTGCAGTAGGTGCTTCATCATCTGTTTCCTGGCGAAGATCAGCACTCTACTGAGCGAATATGATTCATTCAGTATAATGTTTCTTGTGCTATATAGCATTTTCATTCAAACTAGTGAAACATAAACATAAAACACATAAGACATCTCAGCTTTAGCTTTGATATTTTGGACTTAAGAAATTCAACTGAAAAATGTAAATTTGACAAACTTTTTCGTCTTGAGACGTTCAATTATTACATCTGAAAAATAAAATCTCTTACATAACTGTAAGAAAGCACAATTGTGATGATTTCCCATCAAATAAACTGAACTAACACAAACACAATGTGAGTGTGAGCTCACATTGTGTTTTCCAAGGAAAATGTGTTTTCCATTGCTTAGCTCAAAACAACGTTCCTGTGAAAACTGCCTGACATGACAGTGAGGAGCAGAATGGAAACATGCAAGGTGAATCAGGGACAAACTCCACAGAGGGCAGATTTTCTTCACTGATATCTGGCAGGGATGGTGAAGAAATGTACTGTATCTGGTGTTTTTACAGGCCACTCCCTCCATGCATGTGTGCACAACACACACACAGACACACACAGACCACAGAACAGAGCTTTTTGGTGGTTAGTGCACCCACTCTGTACTTTGTAATATGTATGAGCAATCACATCAGGAAAACCCCAGCACATGTTGGAGACAGCAGACACAGAAATATACAACAAACAGACACAAATACACTCCACATACAACACATGGTGCTGACCAACCAGCCAACCCAAAACACTATGAGGTCACCTTAAACCGAGGGAGGGGCAACGCTGAAAGAACCAGTTGTTTATATACAGTACGTTCTCACATACACACACACTGACCCTCTGAACGGTAAGTGGAACAAAAGTGTAACCGAGTCCTGCCGTGGGTGGGTGGAGGCGAGTGACGTCACCTCTGCACTTTTTCCAGCATTCCATCTGGATAAACCCTCGTTGTCATGCGGGGTGACAGACTCATAAAGTTTTACAAAGTGGGTTTTTGCGTGTCCGGACGTTAACGCACACCAACACAAACCTCAGGTTTGAGACAGCTGTAAAATGTCTCCAAATGTGACGAGGCTGCCAAGCACAAATGACACAGCACATCCCATAAAAATAGCAGCGTTTTTTTTTTTCCCCTTTTCAACGAGCAGTAAGTAGCTTAATAAAAGTTGTGTGTGTGTGTTTGTGTGTGTGTTGGTGTGTGTGTATTTCTGACCACTTTCATGTACACATTTCAGAGACAAATTAATGGGGGATTGATTGTGCAACTGGGGACAAAAAACATGTCCCCAGTTTGGAAAAGCTGATTTCTGAATAAGTTGTTAAAGGGATAGTTCAAATTTTTCAATGTGGGGTTACATGAAGAACTTACCAATATCCAACCTACAGTGTATGGCAGTCAGCACGTTTGAAGAAGCAGCAGGAGCACTGGTGTAAGAAGCTAAGCAAGGTACTGCTGTGGGCAGGGCCAGCAGCAAAACTTAGACACGTAAAATAAATATCCATCCTAAAATATCACTCTTTGCCTTTGGCAAAAACAATAATTCTTTCTCACAGAACATGTGAGTTGCCTGCCTAATCAGTTAGTTAGCTTCTTCTTACTGTGTGACTTGGTGTTTTAAAGGGTTAGTTCATATTTACCAAAGATACACAATAACACAAACTAACTAACTGAACAAGGCCATGATAGTCCAGAAACTCCTGCATTCTGTGAGGATGAATCACTGTTTTTGCCAAAGGAGTCTGGTGGCTTTGGAGAGAGCAATATTTCACATGTATAACGCTCCCTGTGCATGTCCTGTAATGGTTTCCTGTCAGAAAAAGCTGTCTGACAGTAAAGTACAGGGGCTGTCAACCACTGTCCACTGTAAGTAATACACTGTTTATGGATTGGTACCTCATAAAGCCCTAAAAATCCAAACTATCCCTTTAAGGCAGTGGTTCTCAATCTTTTTTCCTTAGAGGTGCCCCCAACCCAAACACACACCAAAAGCATAGGGGATTCATTTCAAAGCTTTATTGTCTAAAATGAACATAAATTGTTTCTATTCTTAGAACCTTTACATGTGGTACATGTCTATTTTCTGGTATAAGCTTAACAATTTTTTCATTTATCCTTACCAAAAAAATAAAAATAATTCATAATCACAGAGCTTGAGAAGTCACAGAGGTGTGGCCTACTAAGTAGCCTACAATTTTTGAGTGAGAACAAAAAAAAAAATCTTTGTTTTGTACGCAGACTTTTGTGATTTTAATTATTGTGCAAATCTATTTTTTAGGTCTTGGGGACCCCCTGTGATTTTCAGACCCCAGTTGGAAGCCAATGCTTTCAGGTTATGTTAAGGGTTAGAGTTAGGCTAGTAGTGACAGTGGGGTAGTGTAGTTATGATGGACCTCAGCATGAGCTATTATGATTGGCTGCAGTGCACGCTACTTTCTAGTTATGAAGCACACACACACGTTGCTGGCTGTTACTGCTGCATCATTGTTGACACACCACTGACGACAGTGTTGATGCTCAGCTTGTCAGTCTTGACAGATTGACAGATGTGTTATGTATTGTCTCATAAAATTATCAAAAAGTGACTTGATATTGGAAAACATCAACATATGCAGTATATTACCCAGCAATCATCACTGTGTATCTGTTTATGACAAAAAAAATCAAGAAAAATAAGGATTTATTCCTGCCATAGTTATGCTACGTGCATTTCTGACATTGCAGTCTTGCAAGGGCCCATTCTCTGCCCACACATGTGGCCCCCTCAACCCATGGGCCCCTGTGCAACCGTGTTGCCTGCACATCTGTTTTTACGCCCCTGAGTAATGCTTACGGTCTAAAGTTAGGTTAAGTCCCCAGAGTGACCTAAGTCAATGTGTGTATGTGTGTGTGAAAGAGATGAATCAAGTGTCTCCACATCAGCATCAGAGGAGGCCGACTGGAGGCCGACTGGAGGCTGACCGGAGGCTGATTGGAGGCTGATTGGAGGCCGACTCATCGCCCGTGTTTCAGATGATACACAAGGAAGGTATGTGTTCTGGCAACTTTTCCACCTCCTCCCCTGATACATGTGATATAGACCCCTGTACTAACAGCTGCTCATCTCATCTCATCTCTTGTTAAAGGAAGACCCACACACTCCCATCTCATCACTAAATGAGTGCAGCATTTCTTAGTTATATAAAGTTACTGAGGGAGTGAACACCGCAGGGTTTTTGGAGCACAGAAGCCAGGATCACATAATCACCAGTCAGCTCTGTCTAGTATCACCTGCACAGTGAAGTACACAATGCTGCGGCTTTGGCAGAGTCTGCGTACATTCTGAATCCTATACTTGGAGCAGGGATCACTGCTGAAAGCATCTACTTTGACATCATGCAAAGAAGGTAAAACAAGGACAGGACAGCAGACGTGGCAGGAGACACCTCTGACCTGCACACAATACAACTTCCCCTGGACTTAGTGAAGCTTCAATAAAAATGGTGAAATTATGACTGACTAAATGTCAATGTTCACAAGTCTCTGACTACTACTGAGTCATACAGGCCGTCCACACAGGGCTCCAGACTAACTTTTTTTACTAGGAGCACAGTGGCCCCTAACTTAAAATTTTAGGAGCACAAGCAGAAAATTTAGGGGCGCACAACGAAATCGACTTGCAAAGTAAATATTCATATTTCTTCTTATTTTCACTGTATTACTGATAAATACTTGAACAATAAATGAAATTGAATATTATATTGGCAATGAACTAGGCCGTTTTAAATTTTAATATCAATTCGGCCTCCTCGGCGCACTGGTTAGCAGCCTCTTGTCTTCTAAATGCAACTCAAACTGCGGGTTTTATACACTACTTGTTACATGCTGTGTCCTACTGTACGTGAGTTGTTGCGGTGGCAATTTAGCAGAATAAAAAAAAAAAAAAAAAGTTAGTTTTCTCCGAGGTACACTTGAACACAACACACCCCTATCTCCCTCAGTCGCCCCTGCCTAGTGCCTGCTACAGCTGGTGAGTCTCTTCTCATTACTACCAGCCTAACGTTCTAAGTTTGTTTATCTGGAAACTAAATCTGTTAAAACAACAGGGAACAACGGTCGCCCTGAAAGTGTATCCCTCAGAGGAAAATGATTCAGGAGAGTGTAGTTCACTGAGTGATTCGTTCACCGAGTGATTCAGGCGTCGGCGACGCGGCGCAGCGTGCGCGGTCCCTCCCTGCAGCGGCTCGCCGGCTGCCCGCCCGGTGCCGCTGCGTGCTGCGGCAGCTGAGCTGCTGACAGCTCAACTGAACTGAGAAACGAACGAATCACTTAAGGAAGTGATTCAGTTCAGTACGTTCACTTAAAAGATTCGAACGACACAACACTAGTTCGTCTCCTTTCTTCTTATTTTGGAGTTAATGTCGGTTTGCAAACCAGCGCATTACTGTCAACTACTGGGCTGAAGTGTGGAGCAGAAGTTTGTCAGCAACAAAAAATATTCAATAATAATTTTTTAAAAATCGGCAAATTTGCTGGTCGCACATGCGCGAGTAGATGAAAAATTTACTCGCACTGTCTCAAATTTTAGTCGCAAAATGCGACCATTTAGTCGCAGTCTGGAGCCCTGCGTCCACACCACAACTATATAAAACTGCAGTCCAAACTCCACCATCCACTTGAGTGTGAACAGTTTTTAAAACAATATATTCATATTTACAGTTATTTTTATAGTTCTACTTATTGGGGTGGATGTCCCTTTAAATTTTTATTTTTTAATATAACAAAATCTGCCATGTGGCTAGAATACAGTTAAACATACTGTACTGTACACTATTTGGATCCATTTTAAAGAAATAAACTCCAATATTTTTAAATAAGGCAGATCACTATTTGTATTTGTACATTTGCTTTTGTACTGTTAATTCCCACCTCTGTTCAGTGGAGAAAACAGAAAAACTGTATTTCTTGAACAAATTCAGGAGGTCCCAAATTCTATCTGGATATTAGTCCAGAGCTAGCAGAGTGCTATATGACTCCTCATATTTACAAGTTTCCCTTAAAAAACAGGAAGTTAGGGAGGGACTTGTCACAAATATTGATTGGTGTTTATCGTAGCCATTAGCACAGAATGTGCATCACGTAACCCTAACATCTAGGGAATACAGCACTGAGGTGGTTTTCTTGACGGTTTTGGGTTCTCTGAATCAGCTACTAGGACTGCTAGCTGCATGGCTTAACCAAGGTAACTAGCTGACAGCAACTACAGTTAGCAGCACTTGGCGATTACTTTAGAAAGTAAAGCTATTTGTCCACTGTGAAACTCCTTCAATCACCTCGGTACTGTATTCCCCGTAATCAAACTGGCCATATAACATTTAATCACATCTTCATTATTTATGTATATTTATGTATATTTATTAATGTATTTTACAGTATTTTAACACTTTTCTGGGAGTTTCAGTTGAGTTTAGAATGCGTATTATTTTTGCAGACTGAGAGGAGGAGAACAAAGTGAAGTGCTTGCAAAATCAAACTACAGCTCTCAGTTCTCAGTGGAAAACATTCACTGTGATTCTCATAAACACTTTCTCAGAGTAGGTGCATGACTCAGCAACTGCAAAGATCACTGACAGTCCACAGTGAAGAATGTTATTTACCCAACCAGATGGAAGCGTTGGTTGGGTTAACGCTGAAATGTCTGAGACAACTGCCAATCATCTGCTGCCATGAGAGAAGTGAAACTGTGTGCTTGCACTGCATGTGGGAGCTACTCACCCAGCTGGTAATGGTCAATTTTCATGGTGGAGTTGGTCAGGGTGCCAAAGATGGTGATGATGGAGACCTTCCTGATGGCCATTTCACACACGGACTCCAGGTACTCATCCCTCTGCTGAACATACATACTGTTCTCCTCACTGGGGGACGTAATCAGCTGCAGGGAGGGAGGGAAGGTAGTGTGTAATGATGTAACAATCAATAACTTACCTGAAATGCATTAAAACTGAACCAACAAGCAACATGCAAGGCATACAAAACATGGATTCTTGCATCAAAAAGAAGGGAGTAAAAGTAAAAAGGGCAACACTATATTAAGGTGCTTGTAATCAGTGTTAGTTTACAGGTAATGTTTATTATCCTATTGTAATACTATAAGTATTACAATAGGAATTTTGTTAACAGTTTATAGATGGCTTAAGAATGTTAATAAGAGCCTTATGAGTTTCTTATAATTGTTTATTATGAACACATTTATTGAGTTTAACTTGATATTATGTCATTGTTAAACCTTTAGTAAGCTTTTGTTGTTGCTTTATTAAGATTTCATCATACGTTATTATGCATCTATTAGCAGTTTTTAGCAGAGGAAAAAGGCCTGAAAATAGTAATAATTTAAAAAGAATCATGAGTTAGAATTCATTAACCTTAATAAGCATTTCTTACACTTTAGATCCACTACCCCCAAAATCCATAGTTAACTGTTATTAAGTGTATAATAAAGGATTAATTCATCTTAATAAGCACTGTTCACACTTTAGATCCAGAACCTCCAAAATGCATAAATAACTATTAAAAAGTGCATAATGAAGTATGTACAAATCAATAATAGGTTAAACTCAATAAATGTGTGAAGTAACTCATAAGAGTCAAGCAATAAACTATTAACAGGTTTCTTATAAGACTGCTTATAAATGTCTTATAAACGTACTACTTACTTACTAACACTTATATTGTCCTGTTAACACATATTGTATGTCTAATATGTTAATATGTATCTTATAAGGGACTTATTACCTATTAACTAACACTCATTACAAGCAGCTTAATATAAAGTGTTACCAAAGTTGTCAGAAAAATAAATACTCAAGTACAGATAGCTAAAATGGTTAGAGAGGCAGGTTAGAGTGTCATGTATATGCTTTAACTCACACCAACACACACACACACACACACACACACACACACACACACACATACACACACACACACACACACACACAGACATATAGTGTGCTGCAGAGGTGATGTTTACATTAACCTGCAGGCAGAGGATGGGGCATATTTTCCCAGCCTGCCCACAGCACTGCTGTGATAAGAATCTATACTGGCTGCAAAACAGAGACACACAGTCTGTTAGCACACAGCTGTGCAGCCGCTCGGAGAGCTGCTCCGCATAGTTTTTGCCTGTTCACATTACAAACCACTTCAGTGTGTTGAGCAGGGGCATTCTAGACAAAGGAGAAAGAAGTGAATGATTTGCTGCCCCTGCTTTGTTGACCAGTACAAATTAATCAATAATAAGTTACTTTTCCAGATGCTGAGATTTTTTTATTTTTTTTTTTTTTTTTTGGCTTTCATAAGTTTCCAGCACTCTGTTTTGGAAAACAAACTCCCTCTCATTGGAGTTGCAATATAGATCACCTCCTCCTGCTCCACATGTCCAACTGTTCAGTGATGCACAGTGGTGCTACATTCAGCTCATTTTGGCTGAAAGCTGTGAGGCAAGTCAAAAGTGGAAGGCAAGAATTTATGACTGTGATATTTGATGGCTTTGCCAGACGTTTCTGTTGCATCACTGCTCTAATTAGATGGCTTACTTGTCCAACTTCCTGTCACTTATTGTGAAAGGATCACTTTATGGTAACCACGTGTAATATCAACACTTTCCTCACTCCCAGTTTATCACATATATTAACTTAGTCAGTGCCCTTATGCTTCAAACTAACTAACTATAGGTACCCCGCAAGTGCATGTGTAAATATGCAACATCTGGGTAGACTTTCAAAATAAAGGCACAGAAACCACTTGGTTAGCCTGAGAGTTAAAACTGACCCTTCCTGCCCGTTTTGACTCTCTGCTTCAGTGACAGTTGAGCAAGTTTAATACCTTGGTCAGCTGTCTCCTTCCCTGTTTTTGTACTTAATTATGCAATGTACTAGCCTTGTCCATGCTAAAAAGAAAAACACATTTTGAGGATAGTTAAAAGATGTTGCTAGGAGACCTGTATATAGCCTTATATTGAACATAAGGCAGGTGACTGTACTTGGCGAGATATGATGTGTTAACCAATGAGCTTTAGAGGTCCTCAGAGGCAGATTTTGTTAACTACGAATGCAGCCAAGCTAGCGGTTTCCTCCTGCTGACTCTCAGTATGAAAGCAAATTAGCATGTTACACACAAAAAAATCTAACTATTCCTTTAAAAGTGGTATGTGCATGCACTGGAGGTTGGTAGGTTAGAGCATTTTAATAATGCTACTGTATGTGAGAGCTAATATTTCCCTCTGGTCGAATCCTGAAACAGGAGACTTGCCAGGCAACAGAGGTACTGAGCCTCTTATGAACTGTGAGTTATGTCATGCTCTCACCAGCAGCCGCCTCCTGTTCTCGAAGTAGTCCAGGAAGGAGGCCAGAGATCCCTTTGGAGGGGGCGTGGGCTTCTTCGTGGGCTTCGGGTAGTCCTCTTTCTCAGGGTACTTTAACAACTTCTTTCCATTTTTCTTTCCCCCGATTTTTCCCTCTTTCCCTGCCTTTCCTCCCCTCCTCTCCGCTTTCTTGGCTGCCTTGTCATTCTTTTTCTTCTTCTTGTCAAGCTTGTCATGTTTGCCCTTGACCTTCTTGGTGGGGCTGATGTCGGTGAAGGTTTCTGCCTCCTCAGGATCGCTGACTGTTGGCTTGCTGGGCTCATACTTGTCCTCATACTCATTAGTCAACACCTGCATGGATAAATATGTAGTTTATTGATTAAAAAGTTACTGTCCAAAACATTTTATGGCAATACATTACTGATTAAAATAACATGACAATGACTTAGCCACTTCACAAGAATGTTAAGCTGTTTTTCGAGTTCTAAGAGCCAGTGTTTCATAAATCTTGACTGGCAAAAAAAGTCTCCTCGCACACACAAGAAGTGAGGTACAGCAGGGTTATTTGGCAGTTAGCATCACCAGGATCAAGCTCCACATCCATCAGAGTTAGCACAGCAATTCCAAAGCCATATAAGCTCTATTATATATCAAGGCTGAGCAGATGAAGAAAAGTCTGATCCCGACAGATACTGCATCAACATACAATCTGAAACAAATCATCTCAAGCAAAGTGTTGTATAATGACCTCTACAGTCACATTTTAGTAGCAAAAATGTCACAGATTAAAAAAGACTTAACAGGATGATCATTTTGCCTATTTTAGATCACCTGCACAGTGCCAGTTTTTGTAGGCCAATGCAGAAGTTACCATTGTTCTGGTTAGCTCCACAAAAAGCCAACTGGATTTTTGCACTGAATTTTGGATTAGTGCAGAAAATAAAAAGCCGACGTTACTGTCAGTCAGGAGAGCATGTCAGAAGAACAGTTCATCTTAACAGAATAGTAGTTCACATCTGAAGGTCTTTACTGTATTTTTTAGCCTGGGGTTTGGCTGCATTGTGAGTCCACAGCTGAGCGGACAGAGCGCACTGGATGCGCTGCTGTGTGCACCGCTGCAGCCAGCGTGTGTGTGTGTTTGACTGAGAGGGAACAGAGAGTGGGGACAGGAAGGTAGGAGGAGGACTTCTGCACGCAGACTCTCTGGAAGTCATGAATACTAAGTCCAACCACTGCTTTGTCACTTGACCTGCATGTCGCAGCCCGTGGTATTTTCTAGAAAGTCGATCTGAACCTGCCTGCCCCGTCAGTTTACTGGGTCGATTCACATATCACTTCTTTTTCTTTTGGACGAGTTGAAGCGGAGCTGTTACTGCAGTAGCACGTGGTTCTACCTTACACATGTAGCTGTTGTTGTTCAGTGCTGGGAGGCGTTCTTCTCCTTCCTCCGGCTTATAACAGCTGACTAGTGTTGTCATGTTTTCAAATATTTGGCATCAACTTGGTACCAAAGTATTGATTCTCATTACATCTCTAGTACGGTTGTCAAAAGTATTGAAGATGCTTTTTCAATACCACATGTTTAAAACAATACAACATCTATTCATTATAGCATCGATAGTACAGAAGTTATAAAAGAAATCTAGTGCTCGTTCCAGACCTCAGTTCAGTCTTTATTGTCCTGACTGAAATTTGACTTGCAGCAAAACCAGACAGTGTTCATTGACTATTTTGAGTGACAAGAACTTTTTCCTTTTGCTGAGGTACTGAAAGAAGTACCCAGTATTGTTCTTTAGACATATACTGTGACAAATTTGAAAATTCTGTTATCGTGACAGCTACAGTAGGTAGTATCAAAATGAACTCAAAGCACTTTTAGCCAAATACATTTTGCAGTCAATAAAAAGAAACCAGTACACCTGTATAAAACACTTTAGCTACATCTCATTGACTCACCCTCTCTCCCCCGTTCTTCCTCCTGGTGGGTTTGACCCTGGAGGGTTTATGTGTGGCAGGGACCAGCTTGCGGCTGTGTGGATCTCTGCTGTCCTTGTCAGTGCGGTTATCTCCAGCCGGGGTAGTTTTAGCCGGGTACCTCTCCCTCTCTCTGCGGTTGTAGTAATAAGGGTCAGCGGTGGTTCTGGGGGCTGGGAGCCACAGGGCTGTGGTTTGGGCTCTGGTCGTTTTCTGGGTGGTGGTAGTAGTGGTGGTAGTGGGTCGTTTTGTGGTGGTTGTGGTGGTTCTTCTGGTGGTGGTAGTGGTGGGTTTGGTGGTTGTCGTTGTTGCTTTAGTTGTGGTTGTTGTTGCTCTGGTTGTAGTGGTGGGCCGGGTTGTAGTCGTTGTGGTTGTGGTAGTAGTTGTTGTGGTTGGTCGTGTAGTTGTTGTGGTGGTGGTTGTGGCAGCTGTGGTTGTTGTTGTGGGCTTTCTTAGGAGCTTCTTCATTGGTTTTCTTTCTACTGGTGTGTCTACTGGACCACAAACACACAAAGACAGTTAATAGATAAAAGATTTTCTTTCAAACACTCTCCCTTTTTGTGAGCTAGTAACTTAAGACAGTTAGTCCAACAAAGTTTGACTTAAATTGTTCTGTCAAAATACATTATAGTGTGAAAATCTCCAGTGTGTAAGATTTACAGCGGGCTTGTCACTCTGTGTGCCAAAACCAGCCCAGTGGCAGATCAAACCCAGCCTGAAACCAGCCTGATGGCCAATAAAACCAACGCCAACAGGCAGCGGGCACAAGAATATCATATTTGTGTGTGTACGTGGGTGAGCTTGTGATGTGCCTGCCAGGTCCATTTGTGTATGTGGTTATCTGAAGTCAGTTTGATAGGATTTAAATATTAATAAATTATTTAAAATATGGATGTGTATTTAAAGATATTATGCAAAATAGGTTCACCCAACCAGCAGACAAAAAAATCGTCCCGCGGCAACACTTCAAAAGTAGCCAAATTCTGTTGAAAAACGCAAACTTGACAACCCTGATTTATTGGGATCTATTGGCAGAATATGGCAGAAATGTAATATAATATTCATAAGTATATCTTCATGAGTGTGTAATGACCTGAAAATAAGAATCATTGTGTTTTTGTGGCCTTAGAATGAGCCCTTTATATCAACAGGGGGCGTGGGTCCTCTATCATGGAGGCTGGCATCACAATGTTTCTATTGTAGCCTGAAATATACAAACCAAACACTTGTAGTTATGGCAGTTCACGTTTTTCCAAAGTTTCATGGCCATCGGAGGTGCTCCTACGCACTTGGAAGGAGAGGGTGAGGCGAGTGGTATTCAGCTGGTTGCAATCTGCCACCTCGCCACTAGATGCCAATAAATCCTACACACTGGTGCTTTAAAATTACCCTTTTAAAGTACAGCCAGATGACATGCTCAGCCAGTGTAGACCAGGGATCTTTCATGTTTTTCAGGCCACGGACCTCTTGGCTTGTACGACCTAATACATATATTTTCGGGTCTTCTCTCATTGCAGCTAAATCAGCAGCAGTTGTAGCATGGCTAACGTTAGGTGCATTAGCCTCACTCCCTGCACTTTTGCCATTGGTTTCTGAGGTGGAGGGTATATCAGAGACTCTTCAAGTCACAAAACACAAGAGTCTCTGTACACCTGGGACAATTATACAGCTGATCAGGCCTTATGTTTCAATAATATGGAGCTAACTAGTAGATTAGATAGTAAATTAAATGCCTTTGGATGTTTCTTACAAATAATTGCAAAATAAAAAAAACAAAACAAACAACAATAATTTGGGGTGCCCCCTGCAGTAACTCCGAGGACCCCCAACCTGTTGAAGACCCTTGGTGTTGATTTTACTTATACAATGGCCACTTCTAAAATATGTTCCAATTGTTGTAAGGATCATGATTTAAACCCAAATTCCATTTAAAAAAAAATATGTTTTCTCCCGTCTCGTCCAGTGGTATGTAGCCATGCAGATTGCTTTTTGAGATTGTGCAAAAAAGCTTTCTACCAATGTGATGACAAAAAAGATCCTATAAGTCATTATAATGAGAAACTTTCTAGAGATAACGAGTTAGCATCTCAAAATAATGAGTGAGAATCTCAAAGTGATGAGGCTAAAACCAAAATGACGGCCTTCCACAGAAAACAGCGGTCAGAGTAACGAGGAAAGGCTTCTTTTTCTGGAAAGAGATGCTGATTTTGATTTTTATAAACGTGAATTGTCATTGCTATGAAAGCCGCAAACAACCACCACCATTGTACTGGAGCGGAAGTTTCACAAACAGGGTTCTAAAAATCTGGCCAAACGAAACCAATGTCTGGATGGCTCCATACCACTAGAGAGAGAGAAAGTACGATTTGTTTTTGGTGACTTTAACTGTCCCTTTAAATAAATGGTAACTGACAACCCCAAAACAGTGTGGCTTGTGTCTTCTCCTCCTGTGATAATTGTGGAGAAAGAATAAAATTCACTACATAATCACCTGTGAGCGTTCCCTCCTCCACTTGGCCCTCCACGCCCGCTCCTTTGCACTTCTGGACGAAACCTTTCTGTCGGAGCTTCTCCAGCTTCCTCATTGGTGACTGGTCAATCACCTCGTACATGGCCTCCAGCCTCACAGGGTAGGGGTACCTCTCCTCCACCTGCAGCGTCTTCTTCAGCAGCACCATCCCAAACTTACCTGCAGGTCACCACATCACTCATCACATGTGGATACGAACAGTTTCAGGTATTCTGACCTGTTGTTACCCAGTGCACCACAACAGAAAACACTCAGACAGTTCTCTTGAGAAGGGAATTTTTGGAAGGAAATTTGGGAAATTTTAACAAGTATAAGCACCTTCACTTGAAAGGAAAATTCTTCACTTTTCAAATGGATGTCCAGTCAGTGTTGTTGGGAAATGTAGTAATAAATTGGTCAGTGTGTGCTGATTTCTCCAGCTTGCAGTGCCTACATGTACCATGATGCATTACACACATGTTTCTGATGCTCACACCCATGTTGCCATGTATCACACCCTAGCCTATAGCTACTTTGTTGGCCAGAACATAGTGTTAGGTGACAGAAATACTCTTCTAACAACCTGGCTGAAATAGCCCGTAGTTTTTCCTTAAAGGGATAATTTGGCATTTTTGAAGTGGGACTGTATGAAGTACTGTAATGGTCCATGTAGTAGATGAGGAGCACCAGCATGGAAGCTAAGCAATGTACTGCTGTGGACAAGGTCAGCAACAAAACATATTTTATCTACCTAAAAAATCAACCACTGCCTCCGTCTGTCAGTTTGGTTGTGTTATTGTGTAACTTTGGTGAATCTGAAATAACTTTTTAAAACATAAAAGTCACACAACAACACAAACAGATTAACAGATTGAGGCAGAAGTAGACCAGCAACATGCATGTTATGTGTGGTAAAATGACTAATTTCACCCATGGAGTTTGGTTGGGTTGGAGAGAGCGATCTTTGGCTTAGATAATGTTGGTTTTTCTGTCAAGAAAGGCTGTCTGAGGTCAAGTTTTGGTGAAAATACTTAAACAGATACAGTCCACGTAAACAGATATTGATTTTTTTTTTAAGGTGGACCTTTTTTAAGTGGCTAAAACACCTTTTGCTGCTGACTCTGTACTGTATGTATGTACTATAGCTAAAAGGGATGTAAATCACAAGTTTCATCACTAGACAATATTATGTCAGTTCTTTGGAGAATGATACAATATTTGCAGATATGACAAGGTCTGCCATGATATGATTTCAATTTGATTCAGTTCAGGGGTCTGTGATCCATATCAGACTATATCATATGTGCATTTAACACATTCAATTACATTTACGTTGACTCCCAAAAAGCAACTAAATTATGATTGAACAATTTCTTTGACTGAGCTATAAGATACATTTATGACACAGACACGCCATGTGATTTTCAAAATAAAGGTGTATCTTCAAGATGACAATATAGGTCCATATTTTTACTTTGCATCAATCTTATCCCTGATCCCCAAATATTGAATCGATATATTGATCCAGATCAGTGTATCGTTACACACAGTTCACCCCAAAATGAAAGATCCATATTTTACCCCTGGCCTTCAGTGCTGTTTATCCATCTAGATTGTTTTGGTGTGAGTTGCAGAGATGTCTGCCTTCTCTCCAATATAATGGGATTAAATATCACTCAGTTTGTGGTACTACAGGGACTACTTTCTTTTCTATAGGAAGAAAGTAGTTCAAACATGAAACTGCTCACAACAAGGTCTGTGGATTATTTTGAGTACCCTGGTCATAACCTTTGAAAAGTGATGTTGGTTTTATATCTTTCTTTCTTTTTTTTGGCACTCACTCTACCCAGGTGAGTACTATTTAGTCACATTATACTTTATTGAAGACATACACCTGTATGGCTGATATGCAACTTTGTAACCCACACCAAAAAAATCTAGATGGATAAACAGCACTACATGCCAGGGGAGAAATATGTATTTTGGATTTTGGGGTGAACTGTCCCTTTAACTTGGAGAAAGTTGATTTCGAGAACTTAAACCCCCCTCAAATACAGACTCCGGTTGTGACAATGATCACCTCCTTACCTTTCTCCAGTTTGAGGAAGCTCATGAGTCTGGGGATGAGAGCTGTGTCCAGCGGCTCCTCCATCACCTTCCCCTCGTTGGTGATTCTCCTCACCTTGCCCCCCATCTCTCCCTCCTGATGAAACATGACAATCTGGTGGACATGTCGCTCGGCCAGCTCGCAGTACACATCTGACTTCAGGAGAGACATCATCAAGCGGTAATAACCGTCTGAGTCATGGGGCGCAGAGATCACCAGGACGCGGTTCTTCCCTGCGAAGCTGGCCAACAGATTAGGTGACCCGGCACTGCTGGGCATCCGTGCGACCCTGGCTCTGGCTCCCGGGGTACCCTCATCATGCAGCATGTCCGGCTGGCGGGGCAAACCGATCTGTCCGGTCACCCCTCTCCTCGGCAGTGGACCCCGACCCTCTGCTCTCCTGCCCTGCACAGTCCCTGCTGGAACAGCCTCATCAGCCTGCACGTCTCCCTCCCCCTTCTTGGTGCCGTGCACCGAGATCGCCGAACCAAACCCGGGGCGCACACGCCCGACCAGGCGCTCCTTGTCCGCTGCGCTCAGGTGGGCACGTCCGAGCCGTACGCGTCTCTGCAGCTGCACCCGCTTGAGGTGAGTCTGTTTGTCGGCCTCACCTGTCCAGGTCAGCAGATATATGAGAGATAAACTAAGCACAAAGTCTCTCCGCATTGTGGCGAGATGTCAGATAAATTCACTGAGGAAAGAAACAAATCCAGTGGAGCCGCGATCCTGGCGCGTCTTTAGCGCATTTGAGATTGTTAATCAATTAAATCCAGATGAAGATACAGCATGCAGAGTCGGCACATAATATTCTACCAGTGATGTGTTTCAGAGCATGCCTTCTGCAGAGGAAATCCGCCTCACTGTCTCCACTTTAAGGCGAGCAAGAGCAGAGTTTGTCGTGCGTAAAGACAGTTAGATCCAGAGCTTCATCTCCGTATTCAAGTATAATCCCAGCAGATCAGGAGCACATCTTTATTACACACACATCCAAACTCCGAGATAATCCCTCACCCCTCACAGAAAATGAATAAAGTATTTCGGAGAAAAGTTCTGGACCACGTCACACCTCCAAAGTACACTCACGCTCACGTTTACATCCTAATAATTTACCCTACCCACATAATCCTCCGGCATTGTTTATGTCAAGCACACTGAGACGATCTCCTGCACGCAGGAAGGAGGAACCTCCGACAAAATGCAAAAAAAGAAAAAAAAAACCTGCTCTGACTGTACGGGGGAACGCGGCTGTGCTTCTTCCCAGGTTCTCCTTGGCAGAACTGAGCTTTGGAGGTTTTCCCAGAAATGTCTGCACAAACCTCAGCCTCCGGACTCTTGGCGACGCAATGGCAGGACCTGCCCCGGGACTGTCGGTTGCCAGTTCAGTCTGCAACACCCTTTTTACTAAAAATGTTGCAAAGTTTCAGTCCCCGCGCTGGGCCGGTTTTAGGTTTCACTGAAGCACAACTTATTAACCAGCAGGCTAAAAGTAGATTTCAAAATGTGTCAGAAAAGTTGGACACGTTGCCCCCCCTCACTGCACAGATTACCGGGAAGAGAAATGACCAGGATCACACTCAGTGTCAAGTTCCTCCTTTAAAGCCAACAGAGAAACGCCCCCAAAATCCCATCCCATCCCCGTCCACCATGATTTTCTCCAAGTGGACCGTTTTTTCTCATCTACCTCCAGAAGGCTGCTCCCTATTTAGGTGCTGCTGTCCAGAAACAGATGATTTAGAGGGAAATACAGCGCGGGTGTATATTTAAACTCGGGCTGACCATCCATTTACTGCCCTCCTAAATGTTTACAGTGAGAAAAAGCAAAAATGAATGTTGTCTTTACATGTTTATGGCCAAAATAATATCATTGCAAATGACTGTCTTTGCTCTTTTATGACGGCTCTTTCAGCCCAGTTCAGTCTCTTTCCATTTCCGCCAAGAAACTTTCCCAGTTTTGGCTTGTAATTAAGGCCTAAGTAAAGAAAAGTAAACCACTAGGTCTGAGCCACATCCACTCTCACTGCAAAGGCAAAACACTATATAGTATGTACCACTGCCACAGCATGCTGTATAGCTGCTAGTTTATTTCATTATGAATACATTTTCCATCTATCTCTGCCTGTACAAAATGCAGTGACCACATCTGATATTTTTAGAACAGTGTCATCACACCTTCATCATTTTTCTGTTGGTTTTCTCCCAAATCGCAACAAGTCCAGTGGTGGACTCAGGCTGTCTGAGGGGCAGGGGTCAAAAAATTAAAATGGCACTGGGTGTATGTGGTGGGGCACCAGTTCTGATGCATTTACAGTATGGTGAAATAGGTCTACTCCCTGGGTTAGGTTAAAAAATATTTTATTATTTGACTTAAAGTGCAATAACTGGTATACTTCTGTAACAAAAACACACAGAAAACTATTAAATTTAACAGTGGGAGGGAAATAATTAAATACAAGTACTTTGTTACTGTACTTAAGTAGATTTTTCAGGTATCTGTACTTTACTTGATTATTCCTTTTTCTGACGTTTTACTTTTACTACCTACATTTTATCACAAATATCTGTACTTTCTACTCTTCACACTTTCAAAACAGTCATATTGCTTTCGTTTGAATGAATTTCAGGGGAATTAGAGTTTTTTTTAAATTTTGCGTCATAGAATAAGATGTGATGAGATGAAAAACAACGTAAAAAGATGTAACAAGATGAAACAACATAACAAGACAAAAAAATGTGACAAGTCAAAAAACTGTGTAAGGCAGTTAACTCTTTAAGTCCCAAGGTGGCACTGTTGCGCATTCTGTTCCACAGCATATTTGGCAATTCACTCAGTATGTCCGTTCTGTAGTTTGGAGATTTGCTCCGTGGATGCCATGTTTTTCAAAGTTTACTTTTACTTGCACAGCAAGGTGATGTAGCCAGCAGCCACTGTGATAGCATCTTACTGTAAAATAGAGGCATGGAACCACAATACAGAATCCTGCATCTGGTGTGTCCTTCTCTCCGCACAACAATCCACTGCCAAATAAAAATCACAAGTCCAGGGGAGGTGTAGACAGTCTGGCAACAGGCGTGCAGAGGTAGTGGGTTACAACTACAACAAGACAAAAAAGATGTGATAAAACAAAAAACTAAAAGACATAACAAGATGAAAACAAGGAAACCAGACAAAAAATATGTAACATGACAGAAAAAGATGTAAAAACACAAAGAACATGGTAAAATACATAACATGACAAAAATAGATGTAATAAACCGAAAACAACGTATAAGAAAAGGTGAGGTTCAGTTAGCTTTGCACAGAAACAGCTGGTAGAAATGTCCTTCAGAGGACGACTTTTTACTTTTATACTATGAGGACATTTCAGAGCCTGTACTTTATAACTTATACTGCAGTAAAGAAGTTGAATCAGTACCTCTACTTTTACTAGAGTGTTCTCTCTTGTGAGTTCTTTTGCCAAACTTAAGAGGCACAGAGTCCAACAAATACCTTAATACCCAGTAAGGATTTGCATCTCCATTAGAACAGGGCTGCCTGCATTAAGGTGTCTTTTAGCTGAAGATGAGATCAGCTCAGTTTGTGCAGCTGTAAAACGGAGAATAAACACTTAACTTCCTATACATTTTTTACAATAAAAGTCCTATGTTCTTTTGCTATTCAAAAGCTTTTATTATGAAGCAGCAAAATTATGAAATGCTGGGTCTCTTCCTATACATCTGATAGTGAACATGAAACAGTCAAATAGATACCTGAAAGTAACGGAGATGCAGGAGAGAAACTAAATGTCAAACCACAGAGATTCAGTTAGAAACTACAAAAGAAGTGAGAGCTCAACACACACAGACTTTTAAAAACTTTTTTTCAGCTCTCCTGCTCACACGAGTTCACTCGCTTGTTGGAGGGGATGATAGAGTGGTTGTCAGGGGTTGGACATGGTAGGCGAGACATCACCACAGCCTGATTGGAGGTGGGTGGTGCTCACTTTGGCCCCACTCCAGAAAAGGTCCTTCTCAGCTCAGCTTAGCACCTTAAAAGTGGTAATGGACATTTTCTAGCATGAGGGCACCCTGGAGGGCACTGCATCACATTTTTCTCCACTGGAAAGGCACCTTCAGTTGAACTTTATCACATTTTGTCGAGTGAAAATACACCCTAGACAAGACTTTATTACATTTTGTCACACCCTTGAGGCATCTCAAAGGACACTTTGTCCAGTGGAAAGACACCCCAGGGGCATTTTATCAGATTTGTATTTTTGTATTGTACTTTGTGCAGTGGAAATGCACCCTAGGGGAATTTTATCATGTTTTGTCCAGTGGAAAGGCACCATAGAGCACACTTTATCAAGTTTTGTCCATTGGAAATGCACTCTTGAGGAATCTTTATCACATTTTGCCCAGTGGAAATGCACCCTTGAGGGCATCTTATCCCATTTTGTCCATTAGAGAGGCACCCTAAAGGGCACTTTACCATGTGCAAGTGATTTATTTGTAAGCAGTGAAATGCACCACTGGATTTGAAGCATTTGGAAATAATAGACAGTCCTGGCCAGGCTTTGCTAAAAGGATGCTAAAAATAATGGAAATACAATTAAAAGTCTCCTAGACTGCTCTTTTTTTTGTCTGAAAATCCCCAACAGGAACAAGAGGGTGCCAGCTGTTTATTTACACCATCACTCTGGGAGTCGACACACAGTCAGCTGCAGGCTACTGGGATGTGTTGAGAAAACAATGGACACTATACAGTTTATATCAGAGCCACATGCAGGTTCTCGAGACAGTGAAACAACCATTTAATTGATTTTTTTTTTGTATGATGAGAGCAGCAAATGGCCTCAAGCATCCTGTGTCCCTCCTGATGTCAGCAGATATTAACAGCTGCAGGACAGAGTGTTAGTCCTTGTGTGATTTGAGTCAGAGTCAACAAGACAGACAGATGTCGTGCTCCTGCTATGGTGGGCTTGGATGTGTTCAATTGGTCTCTGTGGTACCTCGTTGTGCTGTCGGCATTACACAGAGCACTGATTGCTACATGCAGTCCACAGAGATCACCACGATTTGCTCTGTAATTACACTCTCTGTGTGTCCTCTGCCCACTACACACACTGTTCACTTCATCCCGAATGAGCCAGAGCGCAAATCATTCCCAGGACTGCCGGCTGAAGCATGTATTTTACTTCCATCAGATCTTTATTACAGTCAGACAAACCAGCAAAGTCACAGAAGTGGTGGTCCACATTCAAATACACATACAGTACATCACACATGAGGGAGGCAGATGCCACAGCAGCTTAACTTTAAGATACACTTAAAACATCTGCTGCATGTGGTGTTCATGTGTGCAACTGATGCTAACCCACCGACCCCGACATCCTGCACCCAACAGATCTGATAAATGATAAATATTCATTCATTGCAGGTCACAGGCCATGATGGCTGTAGCACAAACTGTACATGCCTGTTTATCACCAACCTGACACTGTAACAGACACATATTCAAACTGGGTTTTGAGGACGTGTTAGTGCTGGAATAATGACAAGTATGTTTGGTGGATGGACACTATTGTCCCTGGAAGCACAAAGGAAATGGTGGAACTACTTACAGCTGGAAAAAATTAGAAGAGGCAGCTAATGGTGGTGAGACATCTCCAGGAAGATCACGGAAAACAAACAACACAGTATGATCTCTTTGGAAAAATTGTTTGTTGTCTCTGTTAAAGGGTAAAATCAGAGCCCTATTTTTACATATTCACACGTTAAATGACTAGTAGCAGTGGCGGATTCAGGCTGTCTGAGGGGCAGGGGCAAAAAAAGTAAAAAGGTCACCAGCTGCACTTGGTGGGGCACCAGAGCAGTGAATATCGTGGTGCATTTAGGGTGAAAAAGTTCCAATTCCTGGTTTAGATTAAATTTTTTTTATTGTACAATTACAAATCTGTAATCAAAACACACAAGGAACTATTTAACTATTAAAGGCACATAGCAGCCAAATAATCTTTTAGTACGCAGGGCAGCCTTTATGGTACTATACCACACTTTGTCCACTAGAAGGGCATCTAAAAAAAACATTTTATCATGTTTTGTCCACTGAGAGGATTTTCTCCACTAGAACGGCACCCTAGAGACCACTTTATCATGTTTTATCTACTTTATAGGGACATCCAAGAGGACACTTGTGTCCCCAGTCACAAGGGCATCCCAATCAATCAATCAACCAATCAAATTTTATTTATATTGCCCAAAATCACAATTTGCCTCAGGGTGCTTTACATTGTGTTCAGTGTGTGACATCCCTTGTCCTGTAGACCCTCTAAAGACTAAGAGAAAACTGGAAGAAACCTCTGTGAGAGCCACAGAAGAGGGATCCCCCTCCCAGAATGGACAGACATGCAATAGATGTCACATGTACAGAACAGCAAAATCACAAAAATACAGAAGACGGCCTCAGACACTGCATCATAATCCTTGAGGGAAAATGCACCTGTCAAAGTACGTCCACTAAAAGTGCTTATTTTTTTAAAAGTGACCTTTTCAGACAGCCCTTTCTGACAGGCAGCTGAAGCCCTTATATGACTATCCTCAAAGCCACCAAAATCCTTGACAAAAATAGTACCTCACAGAAAACAGGAGCTGCTCATCTGCCCATTCTCATTCTTAAGTCATCAAATACTGACATTTTGTCACACTCCTCAGTGCACCTCGCCGCACCTCAGCAGCTAATATAGAGACAGAGGAAGAGATGCACCAGGCTTTCACCACAGTATAAAGAGAAAGTCAACATATGGAGGAAGTCAGGTGGATGGATCCAACTGTCACCCAGGAGACCAGGGTTTTTTTGTAATTTTATGTCCATCATGACATGATGACATGATGTATGTAATAAAACATACTTATTTTAACCCAAACCATAATCCTTTCTTAAACACAACTAAATTGTACATACCCAAACTGCGACCATTTCATGTTAACCACATGTTAGAAAGGTTTTCTAGCAGCGTCTCATACAGCCACTAAAGAGTACGTTGTGCTTCTGTGTGAGATGCTGAAGGGAGTGACAAAGCAGCAGACAAGGGTCTACCACTGCCTCAGTCATTGTCTGTGTCTGTAGGGATCCTTTCCCTAATGTTGTCACACTTAGAATAACAATCTGAAGCCTTTCAGACGCAACAACAAGCACTTTTAGTGGACGTACTCTGTTGACTCCAAGGAATATGTTGCAGCTGTCAGTCTGTTTCCCAGCTGACAGCTGAGGCCAGTGGACCAACTCAAGATATGATAATAGCATCATAACATCATAAAAAAGTCCACAATACAATATTTATTGCAATATTAAACAGAGAAAAAAGACAACTTCACATAAAAATCCTTTATTAAATAAAAAAATGGATGTGTACAGCATTTTTTGCTCATGTAGAATTTGTTCATCCTTTCAGCTTGAAGTGCTGCTTTGCTTCTTTAAAAAATAAATTAATTTTGATATCACAATATTCAATATATTATTACATCCCTACCTATTAGATTATTTAAAAACACCAGAATTACCCTTTAAATTTGACTAGTAGTAGTTTTTTTTTTAAACTGCTCTGTGATTGATGTCCATCTGCACAGTGTCATTTTCCATTTTCAACTGAAAAAGTGACCAATTTTCACAATTCAATTAATTGTTTTTCCCAAAAGTAAAATACTAATTCACAACTTAATCATATGGTTTCAGGAAAGTAGTTACCTCACTGTTTTATTTTAACTAATTAGAAGTTAAAATATGATGAATATATTTGGTAATATTGACTTAATAGCTGGTTTGGTTCAGTGACTTTACGAAAATTTTAACAACACAATTTAAGCAATTCAGGCGGACTGTTTTATATGTAACATAATGCATTATTTGATTATAAAACTTGCATTAGATTGACTTTCTTTCCAAGTCACTAAGAGAAAATGGCGGCTCAGCTGCAGGAGAGAAAATCTGGAAAAGATGTGGATGTAATTTCAAGTTGTTATAATCAAGTTTCAAGTTGTAGACTGTCATCACTAAACCAAAAAGCTGAATGACACTCATTCAAAACATTCAACTTTCACAGTGTAGTACAGGCTGTATACATTAGCAGGCTATGTAATGTGGAACTGGACAAAGCTCAGGACAGGGTCTTGGCTCTCCTGCACCACCCTTCAGCTGTTAAAATCAAACTCTTCTCGAAGTCTGACATCCCACACACATCTGTGTGTCACATGTTCTGTTCAAAGGCTTGAGTGTAATATGTCTGAAACTTCAGTGACATCTTGAGTTCCCTCTGAGATTTAGAGCTTAAAAGGTCCTGATAGCTTTCCTCTGCCCCATAAAACATTAATCGGTGTGTGGATGAGTGGCAGCCTGCTACATGCCTCATTTTCAGATGGTCTGAGTTCAGTGGATGCGGCCACATCTTGGAGTTTGACCACAGTTACAGACACGTGAACACGTATTATCGAGAAATATGTTGTTGTATGTTTTAAAGTTCAAGATGTCTATCAGATCAAGCTTAGAAAAAGAAAGATTGCAAGAAAGCTGGACAGATCTTGTGCATCAACTCTGCAACAGACCAACCCGGTGGAAATACGAGAAGTTGTTTGGGAGACGGTGTCTCACTCCACAGTGACATCCTGACCCTAATGAATTTTTGTTGACGCAGCTCGTCCAGTCTAGGGCTGCATTCATAAACACGATGACCTTTGACCTTGCCCCTTGACCTTTGAACTCTGCTTCTGTTTTATCAGCCTGCTGACAGGTCAGTGAGAGAGTTACCTGTCACATGGAACACACATACACGTTTACATGACACATGAGCGCACACAGACAAATCTATCTACGTTCTGATAGGAGGAATTCTCTATGATGCACAATGACGGACTGTAGCAGAGTGGGCTGACCTTTGAGAAACCAGACAAAAGCACATTTCTGCCTTTCTTGTCTCCAGGGGTGGTTCCAAGAGGGGGGCAACAGGGGACAGAGCCCCTGTAACACCGAGTTTGGACCCACCCTGTGCCCCCCCAATTGTCCTAAAAAGTGAAAAAAAAAGTGTTCCACAGAGTGGTACAGTGTCCATTAACCTGCTTACAAAACAGAAAAAAAATATATATTTTTTTATTTATTTGCACAAATATAGAATACCTTGATGCAGAAGAAAGAAAAAAAAATACAAATGTGTCAGGAGAGGCCAAGAAGCCGCAGGCTTATACTAAGGACCTCCCCTCCTTTTAAGAAAAAAACCCAAAACAAATCAAAACAAACAAATAAACACCATAATACTAATCAAAACAGCACATAATTTAGGAAAAATGATGACTACCAGAAGCACTTTGTGGCCAGTCAGGACACCAATATGGATGAGCCAAAACCAAGCACTGGGCTAACTTCAACCAATCAGATCAAACTTTTGCCGAAGTCAAGAGAAACATCTTTTCCGCAGAGAAAAGCCTTCAGTGTCGTTCTTTGCTCTTCTTTTGATGAAGAAAAACTCTCCAGTTCTGATATAGCTGATGCTATCACAGTATCATCTATGTTAACCTCTGCAGGAGCCGCCATTGTTTGTTTGAGACGAGTCACTTCCATGCTGTCATAAATCACAAAGAGACAAAGCTATAACCTGACACACCAGCAGATGGTTTGTTACACAGAACCTTGTAAGAAGTCCTTAGAAACTGTTTGGAAAAGGGCAGGCACTTTCAGAAAACACTTGGCAGGTGATTAGATGAATTACCAGTCTATCATGTCTACGGGCTAACTTCAACTTCATTATACCTAAAACCATGTTTGTAGCCGCCATTAGTCCCTCCTAGGACACTGATTGGCGGCACCACTTCTGGTGCGGACCCAAGCAGATAACTTGAAGTCTGGCAAGATGGATTCTCATGTGATGTCAGCTACCTCATAAAGTATAAAAATATCCTCAAGTGAACCTTTTCTAATGCGATACTTCAAAATGTATATAAAACTACATTGACAGAAACACAGCTAATGACAGTTCACAAGTAAGCTTACCACTAGATGCCACTAAATCCTACACACCGGTGCTTTAACCCCTTGCTCCTCTCCAGTTCAACACTCTTGTCCAAATATGGCCACTTCTAGCTCCAAAAAAGATGGCGATGGCCAGAATGCCAAATTTGAGGTTTCAAAACGCTAAACCACAAACCAATGAGTGATATCACAGTGGCTATATCCACTTCTTTTATACAGTGATATGATCATATGATCAGGTGTTTGTGAAGAAACTTGTGCAGACAAAAAACAACATTTAAAAAAAAATGCTAATTAGAGAGATGAAGAGGTGTCCTGTAATTGTTATCTGCTATATTCCTCCCAGTGTGCTTCAGGAGACTCCTTGACCATATCCACCCACAGAGATTTTAATTTGGAAGCTAATGAAAGAGAGGACCCAGTTTAGAAATAAAAGGGAGGGGCTCAGATGTGACTGAAATATCCTAATGACTCTCATATGTCGTCATTTAGTGGAGCTCAGCCGGACCATTGAAACAATTTGACTGAGCAATATGCAGATGCTGATACAAGTCAGACACTGACTTTAACTCATATCCCCGATGTCTTTTTTCTCACCCTCAGTCCATTGTTCTCTTCAGGGTTGTGTCCTCTGTTTTAATGTGTACTACTATTTTTTTCCACTTCAACAGACCATGACTTCACATGTGAAAACACAGAGCAGCTGTGAAAGTATGTGAACGTGCATGCATGCATGTGTGTGTGTGTGTGTGTGTGTGTGTGTTGGTGGCTCCTGGGTGTGGAGCTTGATCCCAACCACAAGTGTTTTGCTGAGACCAGAGACCCCGTCCATTCCTGCTGCGCACACCTTGTGCAAACAGCACAAAATGAAAACCCACTGGAGAGTAAAGGAATGATTTATTGTATGTCTTTTACTTATTAATACTTTATGTTGCTCTGCAGAGGAAGAGAGATGGATGAGGCAGCAGGATGGGAGAAATACCCAAAAGGCTGAAGAAAAACAGCAATGCTACATACCAGGTCATATGTAATTGTTATTACATTTTTTTAAATTAAATATAGACGTCAACTCCGTAAGATGTAGAATCTGACGGAATAGACACAATGTTACATTTTTTAAATTTCACAGCATAGTCGTATAGTGAGCAGCCACAGTTGCTTAGAGTTCTCTTAATGCTTAGTGTGCTGTAAAGATAATAAGCAATGCATTCTGAGCATATCTCATGCTGAGGTTTAAGTTTAAGTATATTAGTTGCTTTAGTTCACATAAGTAAGTTCATGTAACTTACGTACATAACATTACTTAAAGTTATATATTATGTAACATTATCTAAAAATGCTAGACATATGTTATTTATTTTTATAAGTTGTGCACTACCATTATCCCAAATGCTTTCTAACAATGGTCAAACCCAGAGAAGTCTGTGATTCATTCAAGGTAATGGTGTGTTTCCTGCTAGTTGCTAGTTGCTATAACCTCCAGGAACACATCCATCCTTGGAAAAAAATGGAATATGTCAGATGCATCAAAGAGTGAGTAAGGAAGGCTGCAAATTGACTAAATGTAACATGAATAAAACTTGAATTATCTCATCTGTAAACATGATTTGTGCCTGACTCACGTCAGTGAGATCAGCTATGGTGGGTTTTTAACAATGAAGAAAAGACCTCTCATGATCCAACACCAGAGTCCTGTATGAGTCTGTTTTACAAACCTACCCGTACCCATACTCCCCGCAAAATGTGTACCAGCATGACCCACAATCATCTTTAAGTCAAATGCGCTCCTACCTGGAACCGTTAATATGAAGTCCTGCAACCCAACCTGCACCCGTGAGTTCCCCACCCTTTGCAGGACTCTAGTTATGCAAATTCAGCCAGCGATGACTTTTGGTTTCACATGGGACACGAACCCCATTCTCCTGGGTGAAAGTCTTATGTTTGTTTGACCCAGCCGTCCACACACCTCCTCCATGTGTACCAAAAGGACTGAATGCAGGTATCATTGGACTGGAGATGTTTTGATAGTACTTCGTACTGGGTTATTTCAAGCAATACCCTAAAGGTATTGAATAGGGATTACCAGCCCTAGCCTCCAAAAAGACATCAGAGCGTCATATTTTGAAGCATAGGGGCACTGACCACGCTGTCGTATTTAAAACATTAGGAGTGAGAATGGGCTAGTTATATGGTTGGTGTTTTGGTTTTGTTATAACTCAGATCAATTTGCTCAAACATATATTTCTACTTAGGTTAATGTTGATAGTACTCACATGGTCTCTTTCAGAACATGCACAGACCATCACATTTCCCCATTTCACCTCTCAGGTCATTTTTTAAAAAAGGGGAAAACATATCCTTTTGGCCAACAGGAAACCTAAAGAATCCAATATACAAGGACGAGATTGGGAGAGTAAAATTATTTAGAATATTGGCATTGTGGCATTCGAAACCTTTTAAAGCATGTGAAAATACAGAGAAAATGCATGAAATTAGTTCTCAGTGCCACTTATCAGGCACAGGACCTTCACAATTCTGAAAAGCCTTTAATTATATCAACCAACATGGCAGACAACCTTCCCATTGAGACATGTGAATAGATTCTTCAGTGAAGTTTGCTCAGCTAAGTAGCCTCTAAGTGTGTTAACCCGCCGATGCCTGTGGGTGTATATGAGGATGATTATGTTCATGTGTAAACCAGGCCTGGACCGATGACCTCCTGACTGTGACTCCATTTCCCTGTGTGCTGCACCGCGAGGCTGAGACCATTCATCATGTCAATAGGGAGCCTTTCATAGGGGTGAAACATCATAGAGGGCCTGTGGCGGAGGAGGACAGAGTATGAGTCAATCCCCACATGGGGCTGCCCAGGCCAAGGCTTCCCAGCTAATGACCTGAACATGTGGGGCTTTCAAATCTTACTCTACTGCTCTGTGGAGCATGGCAGGTAAAGAAATAACTTGTTTGAGGTTGAATCCAGACTCATCCACAAGATTCCTCTGCATGGATGAGATGGCTACAGGCTGAAAATGATGTATTGCTTAGGGATGCACGATAACTATCGGTACCGATAATTATCGGGCCGATATTGGAAAAAATGACGTCACACAGATAAGTCCGATAATGACATTTTTTTGCTGATAACTACATCCAATTATAAATAGCCAACATT